>KV459398.1:0-164651 GCA_001662645.1 Pseudogymnoascus sp. 03VT05
GCCCCTACCCTCCCCCCTCCCCCCCGCCCCCCTTCTCTCCTCCTCCTCCCCCGCCCCCCCCTCACCCCCCCCCCTACCCCCCCCGGCCCCCATAGCAGCAGCATTAAACACCGCCGCCGCATTCCTCGAATCCAACACCCCATGCAACCCCTCCACCACCGCCTCCAACAGCCCCTCCACCCGATACGGCCTCGCAACCTGCAGTAAACTACACAAAACCTGCGGCGTACACCCCCTCGGCAAACACCCCGAATACAGATACGCCACGAGCGCTTGGATCGTCAGGACAGTATGCGGCATATACAGCGTCCGCGGCCTCCCGCCCCCGCCGGAACCAGTGATGGTGGACCCGCTGATGCGCCGACCGGATTCCCCAGCGCGGAGCGTGGCGACGTCAACGCCTTCTTGGACGGCTGTGCCTTCGCGCTCGAGGGTCTCGATGTACGCCCCCCATCGGCGGGCGAGGAGACGGGAGCTGACGGGGACGCGCTCGCCGCCTACGGCGAGGATGTCCATATCCGCCACCTCTGTAGCTGCCATTGCTAACGCACCAAGCTCCTCCGCCGCAGCGCTCATTGTGCGTCCGCCTGGTTGCCACGGGCCGGGACGAGGTGCAGGGAGAGCAGCGGATGCGGAGACGTAAGAGCTCGATGGGGAGGCACGGCGGGGATTCTCATATAACCCGAACGCCTCCAGTTCCACCACGCAAACATCACTGAAGTTGAGACGGCGGTGGTTATAATCATCCACCAACGCCCTCTTCCTCGACCCGAGCACCACGAATGCAGAGCGGCGCGACCAGAGGACACCGCGGTTCCATGAGCCGGTGGAGAAGACATTTCCGCCGGCGTCGATGCGGGACCAGGTTAGGGATGGTAGGTCGAGGGCCCAGAGCGCGTATTCCTGCTTTGAGGAGGTGAGGTACGTACCGCTTACCACGAAGGTATTAGCGATCACCGCGCCGTTGGGGAAGCGTAGACCCGGGGGTGTAAAGGCGCCGGACATTGGTTTCTCGACGAGAGAGCCGTCGGAGCCGCGGAGTTGGAGTTCTAGTTTCACGTCGAGGAAGTTGTAGTTGCTGTAGATTAGCATGGAGGATGCTGAGTCACGGTCTGGGCCGGGGTTGTTGTCGGGTTTTGCGTTGCCTTTTCCGATGCGCGATGCTACGGCTGCGGAAACGGGAGCGACGACGCTGCGGTAGGCACCACAGCTTTTTCCGAGAAGTTGTGTGCGCGTCCATGATAGGGAGCGTAGGTTAAACACGCTGATCTGCTCGATATAGTGGTTCGCACTGTCTTGACCGCCAACAACAACCATCTCCGCCCCGCCCGAACCATCAATATGCACACCCAGCACTCCCTGGTTCGGGTTCTCGCCCGCGGGGTTATGCTGAAGAGCCGACAACGGCGCAGACGACGCATTCGCAAAGGCCGCCGCGGACGGCAGGATAGTAGCACAATGCGCGTACCTCCCCTGCGGCGTATCAGAAGTCGGGACATACGTCCACGTATTGCTCGGCGCATCATAGATATGAATATCCGACATGACCACCACCTCCGGCTGAGCCTCCTGTCCATTCTGCGGCGGCGCCGGCGGCAACGGCTGGCCATTCGCTCCCGTAGCAGGCGACATACCTCCATAGCACACCAACTTCGTATCACCAACCGAACACATACTATGAAAGTACCTCGGCGGCACCGCCGCCCCCGACGGCTCAAGCTTCGTCCAATGCCGCCGAATGAGATCCAACTCATACAAATCCGCCGTCAACGCCGCGCGCGTCCTCGACAAGATCTTTCCGCCAAAGACATACAATTTATCCCCCAATATCGTCGTCGTCGCACCAACAAGCGCATGAGGCTCCCGTCCCGTAGTACGATGCACATTACACATCAACCCCGATAAATGCGTTCCCCCTCCCCCTCCCCCCCCACTCGCCGCACCCCCAGATCCAGGCTGCGCAGGACTAGCAGCCGACCCCGCGCTTCGCGGCGTCGAGCTCGAAGCCCCCCCGCCTGCATCATCTCCTCCTCCTCCTCGTCCGTCGTCTTCGAATCCTCGTGATGGCAGGCTGGAAGAGGGATGTCCGTTCGCGGTCCCGAGGTAGGGGGATTCGCCCTCGCGACGGCGTGCGTAGGCGTCCCCGCTGCTGCCGCTGGCGGTGGCGCTGTCCATTGTGCTGGCGCGGTGGAGGATGGGGCGGGACATTTGTGTGGGTTGTTGCGGCGGCGCCGCGGTGTGGTGGTGGGTTTTGATCGATCGGTGGGTGTGGGTGTTGGGCTGGCTGGCTGGATGGATGGGTTTGTGAGTTGCGAGATCACCGGCGGAGTTGCTGGAGTATTCGTGTGGTTTCGTTCAGCTATGCTCTGTTCTTGCGTTCGTGGTTGACACCTTGTATCTGACACTGTCGTTTCTTATCCCAATCTCCACCTCCTACAACCCAACAATCTTCCCAAAAATCTCTGCCCTTCCAATCGCTTCCTAACCCTCAAATTCCTTCCTTCGTACCCTCAAAAAAAGATCGTATAAAATCGTCCTAATCGTCGTCGCACACAACACTCAAAGTCTATCCGTCGTCCTTCGTCCTGTCGTCCTGACCGTTTTGCGAAATAACCACACCTCCTCCACCCACCCACCCACTCACAGCCTAAACGCGGGGACCGCGCGCTTTGACCCCGTAGCGTGGCAGGTGCGTGGTGCGTGGGTGGTCCGAGCGCTGAGGCGCGGGCAGGCGAGATGGGGATGGGATGAAATGGAGGGCCGCATGGGAGGGGGGACACGTGATTGGGGAGCGGGATTTTGGCATGCAGTGGAGGGAGAGATCGGATGAAAGATTGGGGGCTGAAATGTTCGGGGGGAGGGGGATTTTGAAGGTTTGGTTGTTTGGGGTTTTGGGGTTTTGGGGTTTTGTTTGGGGTCTGGGGTTTGGGTTTGATGGACCCTAGGGATACACGTTTTAGATAGCTTATATATTGGCGTTATTGGATGGTTTATTAATCGTTTGTCTGTATATATATATGTGCACTAAATATTAACGTGCATTGATGTCACTATAATAGTGAAGTCTAAAATTGACATGATACTTCACATAAATCCAGAAATACATTAAAGATTAAAGATTAAAGATTAAAGATCAAATTGTTTTGTCTGTTTTGTCTGTCTGTTATAGTAGCCGCTACAGAAATTCACTTCTACTACACATTAACGCTGTGTCGGGTAAATAGGAGCACGGAATGGATGGCTACAATGAGCTATATTGAATATTAATTTATGGGCGGAACGTCTGTTAATATACGATTGGATCAGGGCCCTTATACGTGCCTAAGTGGGCTCACAGGGAAGCTGTTCAGAGCTTGGTGATATGAGAGGTTTTGAGTACATTGATTGCGGAAGGGAGTAAACAAACCTCGATCGCAGCTTCCTCAAAAAACTTCAGGTCCTACATATGGAAGGAATGATTATCAAGCAAGCCTCAATCGTAGCTTCCTCATAACTTCTCAAGTTCTAGATATGGAAAGAACGATTACATTCGACTACCACACCCCCCCCCACCCTCCCCGCTAAAACAAACACAATTTAACTCCACCCATCCATCCATCCATCCTCCATCCCTTCTTTCCCATCCCACCATCATCATCTCATACCCCCACTATCACCTCATCCACGAACTTTTTAACTCCTTAGATGTTGGCAGAGGTCTTCTCCTTTGGGAGAGGGGTGAAGCGCAGGTAAGGCTTCACGATGCGGAACTGGGGGAAGAGGGTCTTGGCCTCATCGTTGGTGACGGAGGGGTGGACGATGACGTCGTCTCCAGGGATCCAGTTGATGGGGGTGGTGATGCGGTTCTTGTCGCCGCTGCGGGGTGTGTTAGTTTTGAGCTGGCAATAAAAATTTGGGAGAAAGTGATCTTGGGGGAAAACTTGGGGAGGGAAGGGGGGGGGGGAAACTTACGTCTGGAGGGAGTCAAGGATACGGAGGACCTCAGCGGTGTTACGGCCAGTAGAGGCGGGGTAAGACAGGATAGTGCGAATAGTCTTCTTGGGATCAATGATGAAAACCGAGCGGATAGTGAAAGCAATGCCCTTAGCATCAACATTGGTAGCATCCTGGTGATCGAGCATATCATACGCAAAAGCAATCTGACGCTGCTTATCCCCAATAATGGGGAAAGTCAGCTTCGACCCAGAGATCTCATCGATATCCTTGATCCATCCGCCGTGGGACTCGATGGTGTTGGCGGAGAGGCCGATGAGCTTAGCGCCGCGCTTCGTGAACTCGGGCTCTAGCTTGGCGAAGGCGCCGAGCTCGGTGGTGCAAACGGGCGTGTAGTCCTCGGGGTGCGAGAAGAAGATCACCCATTTGTCGCCGATGAAGTCGTGGAAGTCGATGTCGCCGCCGGTGGTCTCGGCTTTGAAGTTGGGGGCGATGGAGCCTAGGCGGAGGCTGCGGGGGGGAGGTTAGCGGGGTGGTTTTCGAAGAGGGGGGAGGCCAGGGGGGGGAGTGAGTTTATGAAGGAGATTGAGGATGTGGAGGGGGGTTTGAAGGTCGATCGAGCTTGATCGAGGACCATTCAGGGTTTTGAGGGAATTATTGTGATCAGGTGTTTGGTAGTTCCGACTTACGGAGCAGCTCTCTCTTCGGAAGCAGACATGATGATGTTGATGTTATTGGAGATGTTGTTGGAGATGAGAATCGAGTAGTATGAGTAGTATGAGGAGATGGAGATTGAAGATTTGAAGATTGAAGAAGGGGGAGAAAGAGAGCAGAAAGAGAAGAAAACAAGCAGGGACAGAGTGGTCTTATAGGTGATTAATGGTGGGGGAAAGAAACGCAATGAACCCCTCCATCCCCCTCCACACACCCCTCAAGCACGCAATTCATGCCAAGACTCGATTTGATTGGTTGGGGAAACTAGATGTTGCGGTAGCCTCGTCTCGGTTGGCCGTAGCGCGAGGCTGTGGAAGGGTACTTGGTGTTTCGGTAGGGGAAAAGTATAAAAAAGTACGGAGGGGTTGATTAGTCAGCTGGGTGACGTGATCAGTGATTTTGAGGGGGGGGTTGGCGGGGGTACTGGACGCTGTTGAGGATTAAATTGCTGGTTTGTTGATTATTAATTATTTAATTATTTAATTATTATTAATTCGATTTATTTTTACGTGGTAGAGATATAATTGCTGTAGTTGCCATAGTTACTCGAGGAATTAATAGGCAAATATATCAATCATTATTTACCGTCTGTTAGGGAAACTACATCCCATATACCACTCATTGTATCCTGTATGCACAGATGAGCACTTCACAGACCTCTCAGGGCGTCGTAATCCGGAGCCAAGTAGTACAGCCTTGCCAGTTAAATGTAGTTTCCATTTCGAGTAATAATTGGTCAATGAACATTTATACTACGCCCGACTCTATTTTATTGCTGCGTTGTTGGGTTATAAAGAATTATATTCATAGGGGGAAGGAACGATCAAGTTGTTCTCACCTGCCGCACAACCAACAAACTGCAATTTTACATAATTTAGTAGTCTAAAATGGAGGCGTTAAATTTTAATAGGATTAATGACATAATATATTCTGCACCATATTCCAGTTTATTGCTGCGTTGCTGGGTTATATATAACTATGTTCGTTGGGGGAAGGAACGACTAAGTGGTTCTCACTTGCCGCGCGCAGCCAACAAACTACAAGTCAACATGGCTTCGTTCAAATCTCCAGAACGCTCGAATCTTTCCATCAACATAACGTATCACTATTTTGAGCATCGTCCATTCTTGTTACAAAGTATTGCTCACGGATTAGCACACATTGCATTCGCTGAAAATGGCGAACCCCCCCAACCCCCCCAACCCCCCAGTTCTCCAGGCAACCGCTGGAGCTTTACACAACGACAACACACTCTCCCAATACCTCTTAAACAATCTCGAGACCTCAGTCACGCTGGAATTCCTCCCCTCGAAAATTCACGCCAATGGCACGGGTCTCTTTGCCAAGGAGGCGATCCCTGAAGGATCAGAGATCTTCCGGTCGACGCCGTTCGTCACCTGTGTCAGGAATGGGCATCATGGTAGTATATGCGATTACTGTCATACCAGCAACGAGGGCGACGTTGATGCCGAAGGTAATTTCCTTACCGAAGGTGTTGTGGTGCCCACGATCTCTCGGTGCGAGCGATGTGATGTTTGTGGGTACTGCTCCGAGGTGAGGATGGATCTTGGCTCATTACCTTGAATTTGGCAGTGTTGACTGCGCAAAACTAACCCCTGTTAGATCTGCCAAATAAAGGCCTGGATAGAGTACCACAAATTCGAGTGCCAGGCCTTAAAGCTGTCCCCACGTCCAGCATCCGAGATACGCATGCTGTATCGGGTGCTCGCGATGCACAAACAGAACAATATATTGGGGCTGGAGTTTCGAGCTCTACACAACCTCTGGAGCGACCAGGGACAGGATCCTTTGGCAACTGCCAATTATATGATGACCATTGCCATGAATGCTGAGACCTTGATACAGTCGGGGCTTGGGAATGAAATAATACGGGATATTTTTTGGAAGGTAAAGTCTTCCTTTATGGCTGCATTTAAGTTGGAGAGATTAACGTCTTTTAGATTCACACAAATATAAGGTGCATTGAGAGCCATCATGAAGAGGCCTTTGGATATGCGCTCGATTTTGTTTTGTCCTTTATAAACCACTCCTGCGATCCAAATGCACATATGTTTATCGAACGTGGAAAGCTTCGAATGCGGTCACTGAAGCCAATTAAGGCTGGTGACGAAATAACGCAGACGTACACGGACCTCAGACCAGGCGTGATGATGCGCAGGGAGAGGCTAGAGTCTGAGTATTCCTTCACCTGCCAGTGTAAGTCATAAGTCTCAGATCCGTTTCTTTAATAAATAGATAGCTTATATTCCATAGGCAACAGATGCAAAAACGGATATAGGAAACTCCACGCCTTGGCATTAAGTGAGGGTCTCTCCGTCAAAGACGTCGTTGAGACGGAGAAAAAATTCCATGATATCAGGAAGCAAGCTGTCAGCTACAATACAACCGATCAAGTAGAAAACATCGTCGCCTCCCTCACCAAAACCATCTTCCCCGCCCGACCTTGGAACGACACCATTTATCCCATAGGCGCAATAAAATTCCACTTCGCGAAACTGTACAGCTCCTCTGGCAATTGCCACCAAGCCGCTATCTACGCCATTCAAGGCTGCCTCACAACGACCCCTCGCTCCGGACTCGAGTGGCCGGATGACCTGCACATGCTCCTCCAGTACTTCAAAAAGTCAATGCTCGCACCACGCGCCGCTGTAACCGAAATGCCTGACCCGCAGAACTTGCAGACTTTTTTCAATGGGATACTACATGAGGTGGTGGTGCTATCAAGGAAGGGATATGGCGTAGACTCGAAGTACACTATAGCGCTGGATAACTGGCGCATCGACATGCTAAAGTCTGCGGAGCCGCCACTACCAGGGGAGGAGGGGTTTGCGGAGAAGTTTGCGGAGGCGCAGGTGAGCGTGCTGAAGTGGGCAGGCGTGGATGAGAAACGGGGTATTGTTCTTTCGGATGTGGTGTTGGATGATGGAGTGATGGTGGGTGATCGGGTGATAGTGGGAGACGGCGTTTCCCAGATGGAATTGGATTTGGGCGTTAAGACGGAGAGGACTGGCTGTTGCTGCATGCACTGAGAATATGGTTCTGGAATGTTGGGTAAGCGTGGTGTCACTGGTTGTTGTGATGCTTTTGGTTTTTATAGTTCTTTCTGCATCATCAGCGTTGTGGGATGGCGAACGGAGTAGCGGTATCATGGATAGGAGTGGGCATCGATTCATGAATAGCGATAGACTTGTCATAGACAAATAGCGATAATGAAGCTCTCATCATTCAAAGTCGGGGAGTGGGAGCAACTGACTGTGGAATGCAGAGAGTATAAATATTTACGATCCAGAAGGCCATGGATCAAATCAAAGACAGACCACAAACAGGACACCACATTTCACCCTACTTTGCTTTAAAACCCTTTACAATTTTTTTTTTGCCTGCTTCGCATATTAACCCAACTGAAGTTCGGACAACCTCCGACCCAGCCTCGCTAGATATAGACGCCACCCATCACTTTGTGGGGTTGTGGAGAGAAGCTTCAGCACCCCCATCCCCCATCTCCACAATCACTACCATAGGCACCCCCCAGCACCCCCCAGCACGTCTGAATAACATTCAACACGCAGTTGTCAAAAAAGTCCTACGCCGTGTTTACTTCGGAAGTTGTCCGAACCTCGATTGGCGGGGTATACTTAGCGCGGCGCGCGCGGTGGGCTGCGTCGTGGAAATGCCGGGCTAAGGTAATAACCTTGAACGCTTAATAGAGCCGTGTTGCCGTGTTTTATATGGTAGAAAGCTTGCACGGCTGCTGATTAGTGCGGTGGATGGGGGTTAGTTGTGAAAACGGACATATGCAGTCAGGGAAGCTTGCCCCGCGGTCAGTGTAGACCGCGTTGGAGAATGCTGGGGTGCGGGGAAAGATGCCTGAAGTAATTGCGAGCGTCTAGGTTTGGGAAGGACCCTTCGAGTGGTTATGTATATATATGTGGGTAAGGACGTGGTCGTGTAACATCCATCTCAGTTTTGCTGGTTCTCGTCTCCCTTCACGACATCGAGATCGATTCAAAAGCTCTCTCCGACGCGACCATGAATCCAACCGAGACAATGGAGAAGACAAATAGTGCGACGATGGAAAGGCCTGACGCTATCCACGAGCATTTCGAAAGTCTTGATCCTGTCGAGTTTGCACGCAGAGAGAAAGCTCTCCTGCGTAAGATCGATTATCGTCTTATGCCATGTCTTCTGGGCATGATTGTTCTCAAGTTAGTGCCCTTTCACAAAAGCTTGGAAAGGCTTGTTATTCACACTTACTAGTTATCTCGACCGCAACGCCCTCCCCAATGCAAGGATTCAGGGAATTGAGGAAGATCTCGGTCTTGTGGGAGACCAGTACAATACTGCGATTTCTGTGCTTTTTGCGGGTTACATTGCTCTTCAGATCCCTTCCAATATGCTGCTGACGAGAGTCCGGCCGAGTATCTATCTTGTAAGCACAATAGCCTACAGATCTCCAGTTGAATAAACGTTCTAACAAGTTGCAGCCTGTTTGCATGGCGATCTGGGGTGTTGTATCTGCCTGCACAGCTCTTGTACAGAACTTCAACGGCCTCGTTGTTGCGCGGTTCTTCCTTGGATTCATGGAAGCGTACGTATGTACTTTCTAATCTTTCTTTTCAAACTATCACTAACAAACCCAGGCCTTACTTCCCCGGAGCTCTCTTTCTTCTGTCAAGTTGGTACACCCGCAAAGAACTGGCTACCAGGACTGCAGTACTATACACCGGCAGTCTTCTCTCGAGTGGATTCGGTGGCCTCGTTGGTGCGGGTGTTGAGTACGGTCTTCACGGGAAGCGTGGGTTAGAGTCTTGGAGGTAAGTTGTCTTTCATGACGCTGAAAACCTAAACTAATGATGTAGATGGCTATTCATCATCGAGGGAACCGTAACTGTTGCCTTCGCCCTTGGTTGCATGTATGTATCTTCCCCAACCCCTCTGCTTCAGCCTTTATTGACATATCCACAGATTCGTGCTCCCAGATTTCCCATCAACCACAAAGTGGCTCATCCCAGAAGAAAGAAGCCTCGCAGCATATAGACTCAGAGAGGGGAGCGGAGCCCAGGATGAAGAGCGAGGATCATTGGTAAAGGGAGTGTGGATGGCTGTGACTGATTATAAAGTCTGGCTTCTTGCGTATGCCATCTCTTCTTCCCACAACTGAAAAATTCCTAACTTGATTACAGGATGATTGTCATCACCAAAACAAGCGCTGCAGCTGTTACCTCGTTCATCCCTACTCTGGTTGCCACGTTCAAATACAACAAGGTGGACTCCCTCCTTCTCACAGCCCCGCCATACGTCTTCGCAACAATCTGCGCAATGAGTATCTCCATCAGCAGTGACCGAAGGCTCGAGCGCTGCGGACATCTAGTAGTGCCATTGACAGTTGGTATGATTGGCTACATCGTCGCTGCCTCTACCAGCGGCCTTGTCCCGCGCTATTTCTCGCTGTTTCTCATGCTTGGTGGTGTATATGGTGGCTTTAACGTAGGACTTGCTTGGGTTTCGTCGACGGTAATTATACCCCGCTGCCTCCTATGGAGGAGATATCTGACTGGAGATTATAGTTGCCTCGACCAATGGAGAAACGTGCCGCGGCATTGGGTTTTGTGAACGTAAGTTGCCCTCGTCTAAATACTATTTGGGTTGACAAGGCCCTCTTGATCGATAATAATCTAATGCGAGAATAACAGATGGTTGGCAACTTTGCCCAGATCTACTCGCCGTATCTATACAAAAAGACCAGCGGGCCTCAATACCTACCGGCTATGATTGCAAACAGTACGTCACATCATCACCCTCGTTAACAAACAAACTCGAACTTATACTTACATCCCAAACAGCCGTATTCGTTTTTGCATCAATCATGATTGCCCTCCTACTCCGCTTTTGCCTCGTGCGCGAAAACAAGAAGCTTGAGGCAATTGAAACACAACAGAGCATTGTCGAGAACTCGGACGAGAAGGGCATGTCTCATGATGAGATTGTGATGGAAGGAGTGGGTGGGCTGTTGGTTCTCAACCCAGGGTTTAGGTACGTTTTGTAGGGTGGTATGTGGTTGGATACAAGCTATCCTTATGGGATTTGGGGAGGAGTTGTTGAAGGAAGTGAGATGGGTGAGGAGAGGGGTGAGGAAAGGAATAGATGATCGTCGATCTGAGGACGACATGGAAGAGAGGAATGTCCGTACATGAGTCCCAGCCAAGAGTTAGACTATGACCAATCTTACCAACATTCATGTGCCTTCTTCGAGATACCCTTCTCACCGTAGTCCCCCTTTTCCTTGATCTCCAGATCTCCGAATTCCTAAATCCTTGACTCATCTGTAACTTTACTAGTTTGTTTACCGCTTTCTGATTTCTCAGCATTTACTGTACAAGTGATTACCAATGTGGGAAGAAAACTCCTTCCGTCTCTAATTAAAAAGCTTAATGGGTTGCACCTTCCGTATATCGGTGCTCTTTCGGCAACAAGCCCGGATATGAGGAGACCCGCACCTTCCCGCGCTAAACGCGCTAAAATCCACTGCAGATGGTATTTCGCCATCCAGATTGGCTAAAGATGGTAGCCCAGTAACATCGCGCCTCGCTAAGACGGGAATGCGAGCATCGCGGGAATAACATCATCGCCCAATCCTGCAATATCTCTCCGCTTTGGCCCACACGGCACGCACATGCAGCCACTCATCATGGTTTTTTTCAGCCATCGCCAACGCAAGCCCATGTCGCATTCTGAGGGGCCCGGATAACGTAAAAGGCTTGCATCGGATGGATGGCGCGTCGCGGCTATGATACTTACGTTTACGGGGTGGGTTTGCGCCCTTGTCCTGACAAAAAGGTGGGGGCGGGTGGGTCGTTGTTATATACCGTTTGTTTAGTATAAATAGCTGTTTCTTCTTCTTCTTCATACTCCGTCGAGCTGAATTGAAGCTATCGTCGATGCTGGTAATGAAGAAGCTAGAAGCGAGTGAGAAAGATGCCGGGGCTTCGGATGATGGAAGAGTCCAGGGCAAGCAACAAACGGCTGAGTCACAGCCCGGAGTAGAACACCATGACTCCTCCATTGAGAAGCCGCCAATTCGCGGTGCGTCACCGCGCTCAATATCATCGCCGAGCCTCAACGAACAAATAGCAGATGTTCCCTACCACGAGAAATATGACGGCAGCGACCCCAGCACGTCAGCTACCATCCACACCGGTCTCAATGGCGATTCACCCATCACCTACCACTATCTCCATTTCGCAACCCCCCTCCCATTCACCTCCAGCTCCCCATCATCCGCCTCTTCCCCTCCACCCCCATGCCCAGACCTAAGTCCCTTCACCGACCCCCTCCTCTGGTCCCCCCTCCGCAAACGCTTCGCCGTCTACCTCGGCTCCGCCGCCACCTTCGTCGCTGCCTACAATGCCGGCTCCTACGCCCCCCCCGCCGCCGGCATGATTCGCGAGTTTGCCGCCTCCGAGATCGCCGTTCTCACAGGCATCACATCCTTCTGCGTCGGCTTCGCCATCACCCCCATGGTCCTAGCCCCCCTCTCCGAGATCCAGGGCCGCTACCCCGTTTTCGTCGGCGCCGGGATCGTGTTCGAAGCTTTCCAGATTGCGTGCGCGCTGACGCCTAGTCTTGCGGGGATGATCGTCACGCGTTTCCTGGTCGGGTGCGGCTCATCTGTCTTCTCGTCCATGATTGGTGGGGTTATCAGTGACTTGTATAGCTCGAATGAGCGGAACACCCCGATGGCGTTGTTTGCCGGCGCTGCGATATTTGGAACCGGAATGGGGCCGCTTATTGCGAGTGCGATTGCACAGCACCTGCCCTGGCGGTGGGTGTTCTGGGTACAATCTATCGCGTGTGGGGTTGTGGTGTTGGCGGTTATTCTGTTTCTGAAGGAGTCGCGGGGGAGCGTGCTGTTGAGTAAGAAGGCCGCGGCGCTGAATAAGTGGTATGAGGCGAGAGAGGCGGCTGGTTATGTGGGGTTTGATATGCCTGATGAGAGTGGTTGTGGTGAGGTGACCCAGCGGATCAGATGGCGTGTCAAGGCGGATGAAGAGCGTGAATCGCTCATGAAGATGATCAAGATTTCCGTCTGGCGACCAATTCGTATGTCATCCTGACCCTTCTCGTCTCTCTGTCCCATTTACAATATCCAACTAACAACCCACAGACCTCCTCGCCACCGAACCAGTCGTCTTCTTCTTCTCCCTCTGGGTGTCATTCGCCTGGGCCGTCCTCTACCTAACATTCTCGTCCCTCCCCCTCATCTTCCGCACAACCTACTCCTTCAACCTCCAAGAATGCGGCTTCGTCTTCGCAGCCATGTCCATCGGCAGCATCCTCGCCTCCTACCTCGCCATCGCCCAAGATTCGCACGCCCTCGCCCTAGCCCACTTCTTCTCCCGCCTTCGCCCCGGCCACCCACCTCCCACGCAAGAAGACCCTGAAATCCGCCTCGCTATCGCGTGTCTGCATTCCCCGCTCCTACCGATAGGATTGTTTTGGCTAGGATGGACGGCCAACCCTGGAGTCCATTGGTTTGTCCCTTGCATCGGCATTACGATCTCGACTATGGGAATTTATGCCGTGTACCTCGCCGCATTCAATTATCTGGCCGATGTGTATCATAAGTATGCGAGTAGTGCGCTGGCGGCGCAGAGCTTCTGTCGGAATATGATGGGTGCGGTGTTTCCGCTTGTGACAGCGGCGTTGTTTGGGGGTTTGGGGATTGGGGGCGCGTGTAGCATGTTAGGCGGGATTGTGAGTTTGATTCCGTTCTTGATGTTGACAAATGCTGATTTATTGTCGCTAGGCAATTCTCTTGGCTCTTGTCCCTTGGGTTCTCATTCTCTATGGCCCAGCTATTCGGAGACGATCCAAGTTCGCCAGTGAAATAATGTAATGAGGTCACACGGCGGGATTACACAACTTATAAAAGACATGCTATTAGACATATACTATAGAATATCATTAACCTATACACTCCAATGAACATATCTCTAATATAAACCAATCAATCTAGCGAAAGTTCTAAGATGTCCTGTGTGCCATTTCCCATCAACGAAAATCCCCTCTCTTAACCTTCAACACCATCTCCACATGCTCCATACCCAACGGGACCTTCTGCTGCTTCGACAGCAATCTACCCGTCTTGATGATATTCTTGATCTGTCTCCCATTAATCTCATTCTTTGCCAAAGTTGCTAGGTCCTTATCGCTCAGCCGACTGTCCGAATTCCCCATCCTGACAAATGTATTCCATATATGCAGCCTGCTGGCGGTATCCAGTGCTGGATAGTGGACGGTGAGATGAATCCGTGATTCAAAGGCGGGGTCAAAGTCGCTGATGCGGTTGCTGGTGAGGAACATTACGCCGCGGTAGTATTCGAGCTTCTTCAAGAAAACTGGGCGAGAAGATGGGTAAGCCTCGAGCAGTACTATATGACCGGGGGAAAAAGGTGAAAACTTACTGGATATGAGGCGGTTGCGCCTTATATCGGCAGTCGTACGAGCTTCTAGAAACATGTCGCATTCGTCAAGGAGCAGAATAGCATTCCACTTGCTGGTAAGCTCGAGAACCAGTTCGAGGGAGTCTTCGACCTCGGCAGCTGTCTCTCCCAGTTCGCCTGCACTCATCGAGTAGAGCGGCTGGTGCATCTCTTCGGCCACTGGGGTAGTTTAGCACGGCACAGTTTGTCGGTTATAAAACAGAGTAAACTGACCAGATTCTGCCGTGAGAGTTTTCCCAACGCCTGGATCTCCGCTGAGTAACATGATAAAGCCAAGACCTGTGATTGCACCATTAGCAACCTGCTTCTCATCCACGAATGAGAATTACGGCTGTTCCAACCTTTTCCGGAAATAATATCATCGAAACCATCGTCGCGGGAGAGTTGCTCTTGAACGAACGCACGGATGATGTCCTTATACCCATGAGGGAGAACGAGTCTGGCGAATGCATTCTCACTCCACCGCACTGGGCCAACGTTCTCAATATCAAACTCGGCTGGGAAATGAACGGACACATTAGCGCGCGAACCGTCGTCCCATTGCATTGGAGTCTTACCCCAGGATTTGGATGTTAGACAGTAGCCTCGAACAATCGGAGTGCAGAGTAAGCGTTGCTTGGGACTCAAAGTTTTGGCTGGCGCAGGATTAATCACGGTCACAGTGGTGAAAATACATAAGAAGATTGCTTACTGCCTTTCCGGTCTTTCTCGAATTTTTGCAAGGCGTTTCCGTATTCCTGGAATGCCAGGCTTGTTGCCTTGTATATCACATTATGAATTCCGCCAAATAGCTTATCATCGGCTGAATCTGTCGGCGCATCGGACTCGATCGACTCAAGATTAGCTCCCGGCATTCCGTAAATATTGAAAGTGTGCGGGTCAATGATGATACGACCGCTTTCTACCTATACGGCCAGTGAGCATAGTGCGGCGAGCAGCACACAGTCTAGCACTTACATGTCGTTTCCGAACCTGCCTTGAGGACCTAGCTGTGTAAAATCCAGAGTATGACATATGATGAAATCCATTGAGCTGCTCGAGTTTGTCACCACGCTCGTGCAATCGACCCACAAGGCCCTCAACATCAAGATGAAGGTGGGAAGGGAATGCATCAAGGTCCACGAGTTTCTTCACGCCATCAAATGAATTGATTTCAAGTGAGGTTTCGACGTATCCAAACCTCGAACCATCGCAGTCAATATACCAACATTCCAGGGAAAAGTACTCTCCGCTCATGTTAGCTCCGTACCTACTATCCCTCAGCAATACGATGCGGTCGTGGCCGTCAATCTTGGTGTACACTTCCATTCCTGGGGAAAAGATGGTCCATAGGTAGTCAAAGCTTATCACCTTGTTCTTGGTGAGGTCCTCCATTACCTCTATATGCGGTAATATTTCCTTGCTCAGAATGGCATACAACAAGTCAAGGTGGTTCTTGGTGTCCTGATCGTGCTCATCCTGGCGAAGCTTCTCAAAGCGGTGCCAGCGATAGTAAAAAGGGTGAAAAGGAGCCTTAAAAGTCAGCTGTTTCAACTGCGTATTGAGACCCTCAAATCCCTCAAACGTGCCCTCAAGCACCTTCTTGATCAACGGGCTTTGGACGGTAATGGAATTCAACGCGGCTTGATTATTGTTGCTCGGATGCGGTTCGTGACGGACAATTAGGGCGCACTCCTGGGCAAAGGAGCCAGCCTCTGCATCGGCGCGGATATTATCTGGATTCCACTCATCCCAAGTTGATCTGTCGTCCGGTCGGTAGAGCTGCTTCGTTTCTGGCCTCATGCCCAGGCTGAACTCGGGGATGTAGTTTGAATCAACACTCATCTCGGACTGGGAATTTGTTATCATATAGCTCATACCCGGGGACATGATCATGGAATTTGGACATACAACGCTTTGAGATGATGATCCCACACTCCTGTGATACTGGAGAGAACTGCCTAGTTCAGACATTTTGAGCGATTTTCAATATAATCATTTAACAGCTACAAGGAGAACGATGGAATAAAAAAGAAAAGACGACCGAGGAGGACGGCCCCTTTTACTTGCTTTCACAAGACACGAAACTCATTGGTTTGAGTATACAACTTCTTATAACTTTAGTGGTTGTCGTGCCCCGCACATGGTTCAGCTTCGCGCCCTTTACTCTGAGCTGGGTTGATGAAGGTGGCCTGTGCGCCTATTACCTTTCTGCTCACCGAGGTCGCAACAGATGGTCTCCTTCCAGTTTGGGTGTAAATGACGCGCGAATATTATAACGTTCATACTACTATTCGTATGTTACTCGTAATTCCCTACTACATAATTAATGCTATAAATAGCTGCCCTGCGCCACGAGTTATACATCGGAGATCATATGCTGATTAGAATTAGAAAGGCGCACTCATGGTTGATGCCTAACCACATGGATCCACTCACAGCCTTGTTGCAACTGTTTTTTGATGCAACTCTTCGTCAAGACAAGACATCTGCGGGATTTTTTAACGCTTCCCAACACTGTCATCTCCAATTTTACAGCTTCGAGATCTAGATAGTTTCACTCTGGACAATGGACAGCGTTGGAACGATTATCGCCATCATCCAGGTCGCCGACAGAGTGATTGGGCTGTGCAAGTTTTACATTGAAACGGCAGATGGCGCCCCATTAGACTTGCGGTCGATTCTGGTTGAAATTTCTTCGTTCAAAGCCATTCTAGAGACGCTCCAATTTATCAGCAGTCTCTCCGATGCCGAGAAATCGACCAACTTGAATGCACTGTTCAATCCAGACGGGCCTATCGACCATTCACAGAAATTAGTGCTTGAGCTAGAGAAACTGATCCCATCGCAGGATCTTCTCCAGGCGGCTGACTCCAAGGCAAGCCAACCAATGCGTAATAAAGCAAAGAGGGCATTGATCACCTTAGGTTGGCCCCTTAAGGAAAGCAAGGCCGCAAAGTTAATGGGTGAAATTGCCAGATGCAAGACAACCATCAGTCTAGCACTCACTACGGAATCTAGGTAAGGAACTCCATGTACAATTTAATTGGTTCCTTCTATTACACATAACGAATCTAAGTCGTTCAGCCAAGATATCAAGATAATCAAAGACACAACGACTAGGATTAAAGAAGACTTAACAGGTTTGAATATCTGCCTCGGGATTAGTAATTTATAGTTTTGCTTACTATATCTAGATAACCAGAAGAGAGACATTTCAACATGGTTCCAACGAACTGATCCTTCCCCGCTACACAATATCGCCTATGGGCATTACGTAGTAGGAACTGGCGACTGGATGCTAGAGTCATCAGACTGGAAAGACTGGATTTGTGGTGACAATAAGTTCTTATGGATTCATGGCATTCCGGGTGCAGGCAAGACCGTTTTGGCTTCATATTTGATAGAAACCATTGCGGAGCATTGTCGCACAGTTAAGAAACAATACGGCTGTATGTACTACTACTGCTCGTACACCCACAACCAGAATGAAGCATACCCTTTGCTCCACTGGATTGTGAGCCAACTGCTCCGAAAATCAAACTCGATCCCTATAACGGCGTACGAGCAATTCAAATCCGGATTACAACCTAGTATTCTAGATCTTCTAGACATCCTCGAGAGTTGCCTCGCAGAGTTTGAATGTGTTTTTGTTGTTGTTGATGCAGTCGATGAAAGCATGTCTCCGCGACAAGATCTGCTCAAGACGCTCAGGGATTTGGCAACTGATCTACGGTTTGCCAAGATACAACTTCTGGCAACTAGTAGAGAATACGTCGATATAGAAACAGTGCTCGAAAATATATCATGTGCTGTTTCGATGGATAACGAAAATGTTACCAACGACATTCGATCTTATGTGCAAGCAGAGTTGCAGAGAAACACTAGATTTTTACGCTGGCCCCAGCAGCTTCTTGAAGAGGTCGAAAACATAATACCAACCAAGGCAAAAGGAATGTAAGTTTGTTTATTAATCTAAAGGTATCTAAAATCTAGACTAATATATTAGGTTCCGCTGGGCTGTTTGCCAGATCGACCGGCTACAGCGAATGAAGCCCGAACGCCCTATTATTATGGAAGCTCTCTACAACTTACCCAAGACGCTAGATGAGACCTATGAAAGAATATTTCTTGAGATTCCCCTAGAGGACTGGGCAGTTGTTCGGCAGGTCTTCGAATGGACTTTATTTCACAGTAAACTTTATGGAACTAAAGTCCCCTGTGAAATAGTAATTCAAGCACTAGAGAAGAATCCTCTCGCGGATACATACGGCAATGGAAACTTTTACGACGACACAACCATTAAAGAACTATGTGGTTGTCTTATTACCATATCAAACGGACTCCCATTTGGCTTTAGTGCCGTCCCGGAGGTTGATGACGAGGACGAGAACGACGTCTTTAGGCCTCCCTCTATATCGTTTGCCCATTACACTGTACTCGAATTTCTTGACTCGGAACGCATATCTAGAAGCCGCGCTTCTTATTTTGCATTCCCAAAAGATCATATTCTGCTGGATTTAGTAAAGGCAGCAATTCTTATGGCGCTCAATCCTACTACTTATACAGATGGACACGGTAGCGATGAGCATCTTACCTACTCGGCTGGTAATTTTCTCCAAAACGTTGTTGATAAGAGCCTAAACCAGGATTCCGACGAAACACAAGAAACGGAATATTGGAGCAACAGGAAGTTGATTGGGAATTTCGCTGCATACTGCGCGGCGTCAGCAGTTCTATCAATAAATCACTGGCCCGAACAAATTAGCCAGAGCGAAGGTTTAAACGCATTTGTATTTGCCCTATATAACCCATATGCACCTCACTATAACCAGCTTTTTCATTTCCTTAGTTGTCTTGAAGCCTCACACTCGTTCGTTGACACTAACACTTCACTATATGATGGTGGGCTTCGTTATGACCCAGGTTCAACCTTCTGGGAGATCAAGTGGATATCGCCTCCTTTAGCAGATGTTGGTGCTATATTTCTCCTACTATTGTGGACTAAGAGCTTAGTTTTCACTAAACGGCCGGACCATGGCGTACAAATATTTCAGGCTTGGGCAAAAACGCGCCTAAACTTCGAAATGGTCGTGAACAGAGAGTCCGAAATACGCTACACTCGAGCCCACAAACCACTACCAACGTATCGGTTTTCTGGTCAATTACTTGAGATTCTTGCACAATTAGGCTACTTTTACCCTGAAGAATTTAGATTCTTTCTAGGCTACAAGTGCGAAGAAACCGATTCTTCGGCGTTACTCGTATCATACATTGGGTCCCACGCGCACGTGAAAAATTGCAGGCAGTCTTGTCCAGTTGAGGTGTTATTACAAACTGGCGCTGATCCAATGGGAAAAAATTACTATGTGACACCAATACAAATTGCCGTAGGGATGTCTGATTACGAAGGATGCCGGATGCTTCTTGAAGCCGGTGCAGACTCTAACGATACCGGGAATAATTTCGGTGCTAAATGGGAAGACGACTCATACTTAGCTCGATTTAACGCGCTACACGGCCGTAGTCCTCTTAATATACTTCAGGTACCTTGGGTCATTTCCCATGAAGATGATCGATATGAGGATATGTCGGATTTCGGCAAATTGTCAGGGAGGATTAAAGCCTTACTTCTCAGCTACGGGGCAAGATCATTCCCAAGTTATGGAGATACTACCATGGAGGACAAGGACTTGCTGTTCTGATTTTATTCTATTTGTGTTTTTTCATTGAGGTCTAATAGCCACGGAATCGACCTCTAGCATGATCTTGAAGAGCTTCCACGTAGTTTACGGGGCATGCCAAAGGTTTTACAGAATTTAGTACAAACCATCAAATAATTTGCCCACCTTCGCCCTAACTCCGTGTTTACCGCATAGTGTCCGAAATTCTCCTTTTTGTCTCAGGGCCCCAGTCGGAATTCTTCCCGTTCACTCAAATAGAAATGGTGCTTAGATTGGGGTTAGAGGCACTCGAACTGTTCAGCCATAATTCTATGGCGCGTAAAAGCGACGTGTCGTCCCAATCGTAAAAATGCTTCAATGGGAGGTGGTTCAAATCTCGACCATGTCCATTCGATTTTCGCGTACAGAATGGGCTCAGCATATGCACGTGAAGTTTTATCTACACGAGAGAATGCGAGGAGGTCCGCTCGTGAGATTAGTTTCAAGGTCTCGCCCATGAGATCTCTTACTGATTCCCATATATGTATACCTGGGGTAATCTGTCATACATTAATATTTGATATATATTCGCGGCGCAGTGTCAATCAGCTTACCTGCTCCATCTTTTGCAACGACATGAAAGTGGCACGAGTATTGAAGCCCGATACGGTGAAATCAGGTTCAGTTTCAGTTTGGGCGTTGTACGTGGGTTCTTTTTTATTGGGTTATATACAAGTACATCAGTGCTCGAAATTCTCATAAGAACTGGTAGTGGAGGTTGTGGCGGTGAGGTTGGTGGTGGTTGAATTTGCTCCGATTAGGAAATATTGAGGCATTAAGATAGACGCGCTTATACCCAACCCCGACCGAAGAAACTTAAGAAGCCATGTGTCTGACTAGAGCAGGATATTTTGGTGGCATGAATCGAATTTCACAAAAATACTTTCAATGGTAATAATATGTATAATTAAAGATCCACTAAAGCATCTGTACTGTAATTCTCATCGAGGGTACCTTCCTTGGCCTGGTCCATCTTCACCCGAAAAATCTCGCCCAATTCCGTTCGCTCTTGCTCGTCCAAGAGCTGAATACGATCTTCGATAGACGTAAAAGGCCCGTAATATATTTGGTCCAGAAAGGTCCAGTAGATGTCATCAAACATCGAGCTATATCTTGCCGCTAGGCATACCCAAAACAAGCCGCTCTCCATGGAAGATTCCATTTTCGCAGCTAACCGCCGAGGATCCAAAAGTGTCCCATCCGCCACTTTCTCATCCTCACACAATCGTAAGACATCGAGAAATAGGTGAAGCCGCGGTTTATAACGGGTTAGGAAGCCGTCAAGGTCAGTCTCAGAGTCCCAGTCTTCTGGGCTCTGCAACATGAGCCACCAAGGCGCAACATAGGTGAATTCCGCTGGAGCCACATAGGCAAACCCAAGATCGATAACCGCATTGACACAAAACCGTTCTACGTCGACAAGAATATTCGAAGGTCGAAAGTCATCGCAATAGAGTATAAATGGGCCCTGGCGATGCTCTGCTGAAATGTCCCGTGCGAGTTTACGGAAGAGACAGCGAGCTATGAATTTCTTCCGGCAGTCAACCTCATCAGTAACTGCGTCGTTTCGCTGTTTCCTAAGGTTTGAAATATGGTGATCTGCAAGAGCTGCAAAATAGTCCTCTGCGGATTCAAAGGTGGACGGCAGGGCCTCTGTAGTAGCATAGTCTGCAGGAGTGACGTTTGCGGACGTAAGTAGCTCGTTGATATTAAAGGTGAGCGGCCGTCTACCAACAACAAATTCGTCGCCCTGCTGTACCAATGCGCCAATTCGTGGAAATTGTGACTTTGATAGCTCGAGTACCAAGTAAGCCATCTCTCGATAAGCAATTCTCAATGCCCGGTCGCTTATACGCGGGTTTAGAACAGGGCGACCGTCTCTCTTGAGAGGATCTTTGAGCACGTTGGACAGCAGATCTCCCTCGACAAAAGCCATGACAATATATGGCCCTGCCCAGCAAGTTCCTGTGCCGTATACCTCCGGGACCGGGACCTGGGTATGTTGGCGCAAGTATCGAAGAACCGTGATTTCGTTCTCGGCCTTTTCCTGGCGGAAGACAGACCGCCCAAGGGCAGCAAACCCAACGACGACATTGGTGTTGTCTTCATATTTAACACGGTAGCAGACATTGAAAGCACCGTTCTTCCATACACAAGCTGCGGCCGTCTTCCCCTCAAAGTGTTTTTTTGCGAGGCGCATAGCAAGCTGCTCTGGTTCTCGTTGCAGGGGAGCATGTAGCCATACTTCGAAGTTCTTGTCCTGTCGCTCTTCTGCAATATGGTCGAAATACATTGCGTTCCCTGCCTCTCGCAAAACTTGCTACTATATTGTCTATATAATATGTAGAGAGTCGCAGAAAATAGCGGTGTCCGGAGTACGTCGATAGCCGTCAAAATCAAAATGATAACCAGCGTTAGTAAATGAGTAAATGATGGGAGAAATAGAAACAACAGGACGAAGACCAGGTAGTTTAGAAGTCAGCACCAACACCTCGCCACGCGCATACTGTACTATTCGTCGCGTTTCAGTGGGGGCCTAGCCTCGCCCTGTTCGACACCAGGGCAACCCTCTTAAAACACGGCAACCGGTGTGGGTTACTAGTTGACTTCTAAACTTCTTTGCCTGTCCCTTGATCTCTTATTCATTTTCCCATTTGTAGCCTTAGCAGCAAGGTCCTTACTTATCAAGCCAGTAGAACCAAGGCCTAGCCTCAGCTGCTTTTCCGACCCGATATTTTGAGCTTCGATATCGCCATGCGTGTTTTCTACAGCAGTTTCACCACCCCTTACGTCTCGGCCTGGCGATCTTTCCAGCAGAGTGACCATTTCCTTGTCATCGTCGACCACGCCAACTAGGTCACTGGTACTGGCCAGCTTCGCAGCAACTCCACGGGCCTCCCCCCCGATTGGTGATAGGCCAAGGTCTTTAAGCATAGTGCCCACCTTTGCCAGCGCCAAAGCGTCAAGGTTTGGTGTCCACGTCGGGAACGAGCTATTGTAGATGGCCAGAATAATTAGTCCTGCAACCTGTATTGCAATCAATAAAGAGACCACAATAATTCCAGCAAGGCTGCATTGTGGCTTGAGTATTTGGGATCCGTCTCCAGTATAAATAGCGCGAGAATTGAAAGTGCGGCCGAGACTGGCGGTTGCGGTGAGGTGAATCTCGCTGGCAAAAAATAGTCCAATCCGAAGCAACTCCTTCGCATTATCAACGTCAGAAAAAGGATAGATAAAGTTATATACCAACTCTGGGAGGAGGGTTTCATCAGCCTCTACGCCTGTCGGGCGACTACTGCGATCCGTAGAGCAAATGTCGTCTAGGGTGATAGACGTAGACGTGTATAATGAAAATGGGGGGACGATATCTTGGCACATTCTTTTGTAATTATCACCAGTCGTGAGATCGGTCGCATTTGTCGCAATAAAGAACGCGCTTGAATTGCCAAACATGGCTAGGGCCGTTGTCATGAGCGGTCCTGGTGTAGGAAGACGCTCGCCGGATACGTCGTCGAAGCTCTTTTTAAAACCACGGACAATAGGCCATGGCACATGATCAGAGTGGTGCTTTTGGTCCCGCTGTGTGTCCCTGAATATGGTTATGAGCTAGTCGGCAAAGTAGAACACACTTTGGAACTCGTGAGAATTTAATACGTACATATCTGATGGTATGTGATAATGATCATAAACCCTCTCATGGTCGTTGAAATTAGCTGCCATATTTTCTGGCCCTGGCCAAGTTTCTAATAACCCACCAGCCGCAAATCCATTGTGATGGTTACCTAGCTCGAAATAACCACGGGTTAAGTTTGACACGCAATGCAAAGTGAAGTTTTTACCAACACCACCTGGAAACAGATTAAGTTTATTATCATGAGAGATGGAAACATCAATCCAAAGCTCTTCCTTGATGTCTTGCCGATTTCGACTTAGAGTCCAAGGCACTTTATCATAGCTTCCAGGGCAACAGATGTCGACATTCACACGTTGGTTTGGGAAGGTGCTTCTTAAAGGCTTCTCTCCTCCGCATGCTGATGGGAAGCTTGACTGGCTTACTATCTCACAGTTTGTTGTGGACTGCTGTCTTAGTGCATGCTCTCGCGATACGCCGGTTGTGGTTCCATTCGGCATAGAAGCAGCGTAAAATGTGTTATTTCCGTTAATAGTATGTAACTCTTGGTCGTACCAGGAAAACGTTTGGGTTATTGGATACTGAACTGCATATGTGTAGTCTACAGAACCACTACCAGGCGTTCTCTCTAGCTAGAGATGGGTTTAGATATCAAACGAAGTTACGTCAGATATCTTGCTCGCCAACCGCTGAACCACAACATCTTGTGGGCAAGTTTCCAGATCCCCTGGTTCAGGGTCATAGCCTACGACTTTATTTGAAATTCCAGTAGTATCACAAGAGGGACTATTGCTTAACACAACAATGGGAGCGTCATTACACGTGAGCACCATGGTTGGTTCAATCTGGATTACCAGAGACTGAATTGGCGGCTGGATAACAGCTGAATGACCTTAGTATTATAAAACCGCACTGTTCTAGGAGAATAATCTCACCTACAAACACTAGAGCAGCTCCAAACCAGAGTAAGCGTGATCTCATACTTGGGTGCTTATATTCCCTGTATAAAAGAAGCACATCGGCCCAAGCCCGATCTGCGAGTGTAAAGAGTTGCTCCACACTTAGGCTCTGAGTTGCCTTTTGACGCTGGGAATATCGGACTGCAGCTTGAGCAAGAAGCGCAGAGTTGACAGGAACTGCAAGGACTCCAGAGATTTTGCCTAAGATGTCGACTGCTTTGAGCCACCGCCCCATATTCTGTACATCGTTAGGGGAATAACGCCCTTGTTGGTCAATGTATGATGGCAGGCCTATTGGGCGTGACATAAGAATACAGGTCGCAATCCAAGTAATGACAAGTAGTGGTAGATATAATGCTAACAGCCATATTGATCTTTGCCTCTAAGGGTTTGGACGCTGGATGCGACATCATATGACTTGGACTCCATGGTTATTCGGGTGAACTTTCGAGTGTCTTTGATCCAAGGCAAAATACGACGACTATCCTTTGTTGGGAATGAAGATCGGGCTATGAAATATTCCGGAGTTTTGGCCCTGAAAAGCGGGTAATCTCCATAGTAAGGTCAGCGTTCCCACTGTACTCACTGGAGCCAGTGAAAACTCTGCGCTGAAAACAGTGGAAGCTTAGGGCTTCTAGTGATTACAGTAGGCTCTTCAAAGCCTATAAAAGCACTGCGTAGGTCCATTAGAATAGAGAGAACAATTGAATCATTTTACTGTATTTACTATATACTGTGCTGTACTGTGACCAGCTTCCGGATTACTTGCAAAATCCTCAACATCCTTCACTTCATAAAAGGTCATCTATCTAGCAAAAAATGCAGACATCTTGATATGTGTTGAAAGAGGGGGGCAGGCTGCAGTGTAGTCTTGCTCTGTAAATGATCTATTTGATCTACAACTTCGCCACAATCCTACACATGAGATGCCTTGGCAGCCTTCTGCACTTCGCAGGAAATGTGCAAATACTACGGTTCTCAAGCCAGCCGCACCTCTGCTGCAATATTACCTTGGGGTTGTCAAATTAATTCAGTCTGGCTGTACACACATCGTCAGTAGCGTCGTGGGCCCGCGGACGGGCGGAATCTCTGGAGTCGTTGTGGGATTGTTTGTTCAGGTGTTGGGTTTAAAATTAGTGGCGGGATCTACAATGGACAAGGCGGCTGGGGCCCCGTGGCGTCGCTAGCGCTTACAGGCTACTCCCGCAGTGGGGCACCTTGGCTTTTGTCCCAAGGCACCCATTTCCAATATCAACAACAATCCAAGGAGGCATCGTGTCTATGTTTACGCCACCCCGCCAACTTTAATCGCTAGTAGATCTGTTGGTTGTCTTGTTCTGTTGGTTGTCTTGTTGAGTGACCCGTACTTTTTATTTTGGCGATTTCTTAGTCTAGCGGCGTATCAGCGCCTCAAGCCCAGTCCTGGAACATCAAGGGTTCGTAGTCTCACATACAACACCTCGCCATGGCCCCTTGTCAACTTGGTCTTAGACAGAGAGAGCGCATCCAAAGATGGTTTTCCTGGACGCTGTAGCTTAGAGCTTGTAGCAATTACATTAAAGGGGTATCGACTAGAACAGCACCGGAATAAAAACGTTCGCCATTATAGCCAAGAGCAAAACCAGAAATAGTCATTGCTTCTGTATCTGCATAAACACCATTAAGACCGCCAAGTACGCCGCCACGGCTGCTAGGCTCTCAAACAGCTTCGCCGTAGTCGCAATTACTACGAGAATGTAGAAAGCCACAATAAACCCAGTAATAATACCCAGCCTCTTATTACTAGGTTCCACTTCATACAACGCCCAGATCGGTCCAATTAACATCGAAAGTCCAATTATGCCAATAACGACAGCGGAAAGTCGTTCAACGCGCTGATCATTATGCCATACAGTTTGTCCCTCATCTTTTTTCTTTATCAAGGGGTCAGACGGTTCTCGTGAGAGGAACCGTTTCAGTGGACGATTGCGTAGTATAAATGATTTCTCAAGGACCATTCTAAACCAGGATCGTGGTTTTGGGTCGACGGGGATGAGGTCATCGTTGTGGTTTTCATTGATATAAGCAGCCTCAAGATCGTCAATGGCAGATTCGTGATTAGCTAGCCACTGCCGCACGGCCTTCACGTCATCTATTTTCACTGATGGACGAGACGTAAGTTGCGAATATTCGTTGACAAAGAAGTCTATTCGTAGAAATATCAGCTTTGCTTATTATATGTAGTGATTCTCTTCTTCGCTTACTATATTGGCCCAATGCTTTACTTAGATTATCTAACACGGTTGTTCGCTGAGACTCGCGGTCTATTCGAAAAGAGCCATTGTGCGTCCGGTCTTCGTCGCCAATGATATTACGGGGCAGGCTATAGACCTCATCAAGAGCGTTAAGTTGATCCTCGAGCTCGACAATTCTGTCTTGAAGTAAGAGGATCACTCGGGCGTTAAGGGTGCTGAAACGTCGGGTGATAAACCATGCTTGATCTGAGGCGACCCATCGGGAGAATTGCGGGTATCCAACTAAAGTAGCAGATTAATATGTGTATCTTGTATAACTTAGGCTCAGCTATAACTGCAAACTACGGAGCCGCGACCCAATACATACCGTATTTCCAGGGGTTATCCGTAATTTCTTGCTCAGTTGGCTCATTTAGAGCCGAGCCGCTTGAAGTCAGAGCATCAGTCGGATCACTTGTGGTTGAAACATTCGTAGTAGCATCTGTGGTTGGAGGATTCGATTCTTTTTTACGTAGGGATTTCGTGGAACCTTGCGGCGCAGACGGTGCGGTTGATGGCCGATCCAGTGTTGTAGTTTGGATTGTGTCTTGAGCCGAAGCTGGTGCTTGACTCGGTCTTCGGACTGATTCTGGAGATGATAGAGACATAATGAGCGAGGCGTTCTGGCTCAGTAACTCACTGGGTCTGGGAATATCATCACTTATATGATGCTAACTCAAGTGACGACAATTCGGAGGGGGGGGGGGGGGGGGGGGGGGCGAGAAAATACTGGAATCAACAAGGCTAGGACCTAGACACCCATACTTTTAAGAAAAGCGGCTCTTGAAAGCATTACCGACACAATCTCTCTCAGCTCCCACTGGATAGCAATGGTGGCATTTGCGATCCTTGCTGATTGGCGTCGTCTAACATACTTCGTAAGGGCAGCGATGTATTTGATGCAGCATAGTCGACCATCCTGGCGCAGTGCAGACAGTGGCTTGTGTTAGATATTGAACAAGCTATGCTAGTAGTGAAGCCCACGATTCTCTTATGGATATATTAGTAAAACTGTCGAAAGATTGGTAGGCAACTAAGAACTTAGACATAAATCATGCCATATGTTTACACCCTACCCCCATGACACTTCCATATCTCAACTGAGAGATGGGAAGAGAAGTAAAAAAGAAGTGAGGCTGGGATATGCATCCTTTTCGGCCATCATAGCCTTGTTAGGCGCGCTACGGGGCACCCTGCATCAACGTGACGTTTTCTCTTCGGCATCTGCATTATGTATTAGTCGCCCCTTTGTCACAGTTAGGCCACGTAGGGGGCGTAGTCATTGGCCAGGTCGACATATGAGGAAAACAAAAATAATTGCCATGCCACGGCTATGCAGGTATGGCAATTCTGATAGGCTAGGTGTTCAAACTTAGGCGTCGACATCATGTGATTGGATATAATTTTTATTTAGCCGTACCTATGAGTATCCTTAACGTACTCGTGAATCACCATGGTGGTGGCGGTGACACTTTGCCGCTTGGCGAAGTGCCTGGGAGGGTGTGGCACTTGCGATGTGGCACGCACAGCTTCCCGTGACGAACTGCTGACAAAATAGATCTTTGTATATATGCCTAGATACCATGCCATCATATTTTCTTCTTCAATATTGTCATCAATCTATACCGCAATAACATATATTCTTGCTCACAAGACATGTCAATCATTACTATTGACCCAAAGCCAAAGCGGGCTTCTCCCACAAATCTCCTTTCGAGAGAAGAAGCTCGACGGATAGAGCGGATGACGGGGGATCCGAACACACAACAGAGGAGAAAACTCGAGGCTGAGCAGGAGGCATCAAGGCAAAGGTCAACAGGTGAGCAAAATGCTAGGCTAGAGTGTCTTGTCGAGAGATGCAAACGCTTACTTTGCTACTGTGCCATAGGAAAGCCAAAACACAACTCCGAGTCTAAGCGCCTTAGACGTGAAGATAGAACTTCGACATTTGATAAGGGTTTCAATCTTTTGAGGAGAGCGACTTCTGTCTTTAGTAAAACGTCGATTTCCGCCAAATGAAGTGTCGCACATACTTCCTCATAGCACTATAATATAAAATATCCCGTCCCCGAAGTGAACCTCGGAGACTTGGGCATACACGGCTTTAGAACATGCATCATGAGTCTAAATAGGCACTAGGGTACACTTTGGAATATGTTCATTACGAAGAGGCTGCGAGGTAAGTTTGAGACAGCATTGTCGGAGCACAAGCAATGGGAATGGTCGGTGTAGCCGTCATGGGATGGCGCAGGCTAGGGCTAGGAGTTTTGGGAATTTTATATCAACAGAACTTCGGCATTTCAGCGGGAACAAGGAGGGTTTGGGAGCTTGGGGGTTGGGGGTTGGGGGTTGGGGGTTGAAGTTTACTGCAGCATGGTGATTCAGTTGTGGCCTGCCAAAGCAAATGTTCGCTGGCGACAAAGGGGACAAAGGGGCCTGAGAATTAGTAGTTAGATTGCACTGATAGTCATATTTGTATGGCGTCAAAAGCATGATTTGTTCATGTAGAGTGGGGAATTATGAGCGGCACAGACGCCGTGGGTTAATTTCCCTTTATTCATGCAAAATCATGGATAACCAGTTAACCCTACAGAATCATACCCCAACTCCCTAAATTCGTAGTTGACGATAAGAAAATTATCCTCTGACTCCCCTCTCATTCTTCAGCCTTCGTGAATATAAGCAACGTTGTCAATCACTTATCGATATCATTACTCTATCGTCGTTGCGTTTCAACATCCCGGTCGTTACTGCCATTAACCCCGCAAGGTAAATTACCAACGCGAAAAACGCGTCTAACCCACCCGAGGCACGCGTCTAAACTCCCCAAAAAAAATCAAAGACAACCACGACTCACACCATCATTATCACAACTTGTCTCTCCCCAACCGCGCCAATGTCGACCGAACAAACAGCTGCGAAGAAACGAGGGCGTCCCCGGAAGAACCCGCTCCCAGAGACCGCCTCTCCATCCTCGCCTGCTCCCGCCAAAACCACCACCACACGCAAAACCGCCCCAAAGACATCCCCAACAGAGCCCGCCAAACCACGAACAAAGAAAGCGAAGACTCCAGCCCCAGAAACACCCTCACCCGAAGCCGCCATGCCCCCAACCCCAATTCAACCCACGGGTGCCGACCCCGCGCCTTCTCCAATCCCCGAATCCGTCGAGCCGTCAAATCAGGCCACCAGCGTCCCCCCTTCTTCACCCCGCTCAATAGCCTCACCGACACCACAGCACCGCCCCTCTGCAATTCTCACCGCCGTCCGCGAACTCTCCACCAAAGCTTCTCCAGCTCCGAAGCCCGCTCCCTCCACCACGCCTGTCTCTCACCCGCGCACGCCCTCCAAAACCTCAACGCCCAAGCCCCCCGCCAAAACAGCCGCTAAGACGCCGCCTCCTAAGCCTGCGCCGCCTACGAAGCCGCCGGCTCCGAAGATACCGTTGGGAGCGCTGAATGCGCAGATTGTGGATAATATCAGTAAACCGGCCGGGGCACGGCCTTTGCCAGGAGGGCAGCAGCAGCTGCCCAAGGGGTATAAGTCTGTAGCGAGGAAGGTGACGATGACTATTGTGGCATTGCCGATTGCACTTGTGACGAGCTACGTGCTGTGGCAGCGATGTGAGTTTCCCTTCTTGTTTGGGGACTCGCAATATGGGATGATACTGACTATACCAGTGGTTCTTGGCGAGGAGCAAAAGGTCCTTGTGAGGGCGCCACCAGCACCGGCACCGGTGGTAGACGTGGATACGAAGGAGAAGGGGTCAGAGTCAAAATAATAGAAAATAAAGGACCGGAGACGCCGCAGGGCAACGACTGATGATTGTATGATTGGATTTGAAATATAACGGTGGCCTGCATATATATAGATGTGGGGGGAATATAGTTGTATATATCCAGTCATACTGTAGACTATTAGACTCTCAACACACTGCATATTAATTACATTGCTCGATTTTTGGTACAGTTCTTGTGATTGAAAGAATGAAGCGCTTTTGACATTATTCATTGTTTATCTTCTTCAACTATATACATATCTTAACGCTTCGTCCGCCGCTCCTTTTTCGGCGTCGGTATCTTCACCGTACCCCTGGTTTTCGGATTACTTTTTATCGTCTCGCGAATCTGCTGTGCAATCGCATCTTCTAAATCCTCCTCGTCCTCCTCCTCCTCTTCTTCGTCCACATCTTCGACATCCTCATCGTCCTCGTCATCTTCTTCAAGCTCCGCACCGCCCTCCTCAACCTCGGAATCACTATCCGGCATCCCATCATCCGACAGGTCTACGCCACCGTCCGAGCCAAAGCCCTCGAAATCGTCACCAGTCACATCAGCCATGGAAGTATCAGCCGCCTCCGACTCCGCAACAGTCGACTCAGCATCCTCTCTCTTCCTCTTCTTGCCCATCTCACCCAGTTTACCCATACGACCCTCAACACCCTTAACATCAGCCTCCGCGCCCTCCAAAAGCGGCGGCGGGGTGAACCACGGAATCTTTCCGCGTAGGAAATCATTCAGCACCATCTTGGCAACACCATCCACATCCGGCTCACCACCGTGCAACAGACGTCCACCCTTGCGCGCCAGCAGCTCCAGGAACTCAATGTGGTCCTTGTAGCCGCGCAGCGCGTAGGTGCGCTCGATGTGCTGCGGCTTGGTCTTCGCCAGAACGGCGGGGATGTACTGCTCGGGGTTTTCGACGTTCTCGACACGCACGACACCACGGAGGAGGATATCCTGCGGGGTGTCGGATGAGGAGGGTGGGACGACACCGGGGCAGTCAATCAGGTAGATGCGCTTCATGAGGGTGATGTACTGCCAGATCTTGGTCTCTCCGGGGATGGGAGCGACGGTGCAGACTTTCTTGTTGCGGAGGGTGTTGATGATGGAGGATTTGCCGGTGTTGGGGTATCCGATGAAGCCGACCGAGACTTGCTTGCGGTCGGAGTGGAGGCTGGAGAATTGGCGGAGGAGTTGGATGAGGGAGCCCTTGCCGAAGGAGTTGGTGATGGATGCGTGGAAGGCGAGGGTGGGGTAATCTTTCGATAATGAGCGGACCCAGGCAGCCTGAATATAAATGTCAGTTATGCGACAAAATATGGTATTTTTGGGAGGCATGTATGAATCATTACTAAGAAGGCTGCTACAAGCCACCATAAGAGTGGGAGCGGCCTTCAACTCAAACGAAACAGAACCAAACTCTTTACGACAGGCGTCCCAAGACGGGCCGCTGTCTACTCGAAATCCGTCCTCAAATCGAGACTGTCGGACACAAAGCCCAGTCGTCAAGATTCTTGGATCAAGAGCGGCGAGAATGGAGTCAATATACCAAAGTTGTAACAGGCAAACTTCCATTGTGAGGAGCACATAATATGCAGAAGATGTCTTGACTTAACGATGGAAATGCAGGAAACTTAAGAAATGGCTTGAAAAAATGGGTGAACTTACAGCAACACCAGTAGGTACTAAATCGCACTTGTTGAGAACGAAGATGAGATGCTTGTGCGGCGCCTCCTCCTTGATGTATTTCTCGACACTCCGACACCTCGTGCCGAGCGGGTCTCTCGCATCCAGAACGTGGATGACAACATCAGAAGAATCGATAACCTTGTAAAGCTCGTTCCAAATACGTTTGCTCTGTCCCTTGCTGAAGATAGCTTCCCTTGCGCTCGAGACGTAGCCGTAATCTTCAGGTGCTGCCTCTCCAACGGTCTCTTTTTCCTCGGGGTTGCCGCTCAGAAGCTTGGCTTGCTCAAGCCTGTCCAGGTATGTATCGTGGCTCTTGACACTATCGTCCGCAAGATCCGCGAGTGAGTTCACGCTGAGCTTAACACGCTTGCGCTGTGACTTTGGTCCGAAAGTATCGCTAAAAGGTGAGGCCTCGACGGCGATTTTGGCTTGATGTTGCTTGATGCCGTTCTTGCCCTCTCCATCTCTGATCAAGGTCATGGGAAGTTTGTTCGTCTTCAGCAGTACAGTGTATGGGTCCGCTGCTCTCTCTGCCATGGCATCGCGGAAGGAAGAAAGCGCATCCTGGCTGATAACTCTCGAGTTGGTGAACCATTTCCTGTTGGGCTCGATACGGGCGGCTGGGACTTCACGGCCTTGGAATACGGCAGATTGTGTAATTTTTCCAGCAGCGTTTCTCCTCTCTTTGCCACCAGTAAAGATCTTCAACACCTTGGCTTGTTTACCAGTACTGTGCGACGTTAGTTCTGGCTCTTGAACGGTGTGGTTGTCGGCGGATTGCGCCTTGACGGTACAACATACCGATAAAAATTCTCGCCCTTGACCTTGACGTTTTCCATGCCATCTCCGACCTTTCCCTGGCGGACCTTCCTGGTCGCTTCTTTCTTTCCGGTACCCATAGCGACGACGAGGATTAATATCCTCTAATTGTGGTTGATATGGGGAAAATGTTTCTTGGTTTGAAGAAGAAATGGTCCCTCTCCAGATTAGCAGAAAAGTTTATCGGCAAAAAGTTTACTATCAGCGTGGCTGGTATCTAGCGCCAAGACATCAAAGCACGAGCCACACGCTAAGGAAATCCAAACCTCGCTGGACGCTCGTCTTCGGAATTTCGACGACGAACCTCAATAGGGAGGATATAATTCCAACAATGCCGCCGTCACTCCCCTCCAGCTCGCTGGGCAGTTTGGCCCGCGGGAAGCAATCGCTATGCTTCAAGTCCGCAGCGCGCACTTTCACCTCCTCGTCCCAGTGCCAGGCCATTGGCCCTGAATCTCCAAAATTTATCGAGATCCCCCTTCCCCGGCAACGCTTCGCCAAAAAGCATATGGATATCAAGGGTGTCCTCCCAATTCCCCGAAACATCTTCCCCAGACGGTCCGGTGACAAGTCCTCCCCTGAATACATTGCCCGCGCCACCTTCGAGCCAACCGCCGCCCACCAGCTCACCAAGACCCCTTCGGAATACACGGCGTGGAAACGACGAATGGCCGCATCCCGGCGCGAGAATCTGCGAGAGGGATTGACCAAGCTTTACGACCGTAAGGTCAAGAAGGACACCCAGATTGCACGCCAGGGCAGCATTAAGCAAGAGAACAACGAGCGCCTTGTTGATGCACCCCAGCGGGAATCTGACCGTCTCACTTTACCCACCATCACAGCCGCCATGGCCACGTTCCAACACGGTGCCCTCCCCGACCCGAACAGAGAGGCTCGCATTGCTGCATCCGCGGAGAGGGTGGCTGCGAAGGTCAAGGCCCAGGAAGAGGCACGCCGCGACTCGCTACACTCGCTATACATGCATGCGCGCTCTTTCATCACCACCGAGAAGGAGCTGGATGCTGAGATCGACAAGATTTTCACGGAGAGACCGTTTGCACATGTTCACGGAAGGGAGAACGAGACGAATATTTGGGATGCCGAAGGATCGCCAATGACGGTCTTTGGTATGCTGAGCGAGGTCAGCAATACACAGAAGAAGGCTGTGGATTACTATCAGACGCCGGCGAAGGTGACGGGCAAGAGGATGGTGAGGATTGCGGAGGAGTTGACTGGAGGAAAGATGGATTAGAGAGTTGTATTGTATATGGGGAACTGTTTTGTACCAATATTGTCTTGTATACCACCAATGGAATACCTTTAGCCATGCACATACTCATTCGCATTGATTCGGAAGCATATATGAGAGTTTGAAGATCTGGCATTATCCTTAAATGACAGCTGATTCCATCAAAATGCTGTGAACAGACAAAGATGTGGACTGGTTGTTGAAAGAGATGTCTTCTGTCCATAATTGATTGCATTTCGGTTCAAGGAAGAAAAGGGGGGGAAAAACCATCGATTCATCGCGAAATTTCTATGTGCTCTCTTTTGTACACATCGCCAATCCCCATCGCGCGCTCTTCCATCACAAAACTTCACCTCCGAGTAAAACCATTTGTTTGCACTTCATCCTGACCTCCCAATCACTCCCGTCTCCAAGTAAAACCGTTTCGTTTGCACATCCTCCTGACCTCTCGATCACTCCCGCCTCCAAGTAATAAAACCATTTCATTTGCACATCCTCCTGACCTCTCGATCATTCCTTTCGGTCAACGTTTCCACCCTCCCAAATATCTCCATCGCTCAGCACCCTTCCCACCCACCGCTCCACCCTTCACCAGTCGTCGGTCTCGTGCGGCACTTTGTCTGCCCATCGATCATAGTACACCGGCACCTTGAGAGGTGGATCACACACCCCGCAGTCACAGAGAAAGCCGTAATCGATGCTGAGGTGTTGTGAGTTAGGCGTGTACATGATCGTGAGCTCTTCGCCTTCTTTGACGTCGCGTTTCGTCGAAAAGATCAGCTCGCGGTTGCTGTAGTCGTAGCTATACCGAATTATGGGGTTGCACGCATGGTTGAATCGGGAGGCGACCAAGAAGATGCCGGACGAAGAGCCCGTTCTGAAGCTGGAGTATAGTTAATATATGATATGATGCGTTCCTTCGTTTGCGATCTCGAAAACAAATATGAAAAGATACACGAGCACAAGTGTTGATGTGAAGGCGACAAGTCCATTGTTGGGTTGTGTTCCATCCCCGATCAAACCGGGGGAACGAGAAAAGAAACGTGTAAGAAAAAACAAATCAAACATACCGATTGGTTTTGAAGATGGCAATGTCCCTGTCCCGGTCCAGCAGCTCGTAACACGCGAGTTTTGCAAATTCCGTTCTTTCCTCCGCGCTGAGTTTCTCCAATTCCTCCGCCAAGTGTCCCTTGCCATCCGTCGCCAGAAATAGAGCCAGCTCTTTCATGATGACGGTGGACTCCGCAATGTCCGAGAGTGCGAAAGCACCCATGCCACCCTTGGGAGATGGGCGGATCGAGAAAAGAGACGAACCAGAAGTCGTCGACGAACCGGAAGTTTGCGCGGTGACGGCGGCTTGGGAGGCCTCCTCCACCAGGGAGGGGCATGTCACCTGCTCCATCGGACCAGGAGTCGGTGCCACCCTAGCCGTCGATTCAAGTGAAATCGGCGTCACCAATCCCACCAGTCCCACTCCCTTCTCCTTTCCCGTAACTACCTCCCCCTTGATCAAGTCAGTTTGTTGTACGATAAGAGTTAGATTAAAATGTGGAAGAACATACCTCTTCCCACCACTGGGCAAAGTCGTCTGCCAGCGTCCAGCAGACACCAGAACGTGACACCATTTTGTCTGTTGACATCTTGATTGCGGAAACACGTTAGCCAATTCTGAATGGTGTCTTTGATGAACTCCAGTACAAAGGATGAAGGAAATATGATGCAATGATCGAGAAAGGAAACGAATGTGTATGGAATAAATTTTGTGAAACGCACTTCGAAGAAGAATGGATTGGTCGTTGATGGCGAAGCTTGAGGAAGGCTTGGAGGCTCGTCGTAGACGATGCACAGTCTTGGGAATATTTGAAGGTCCGTCGTGGACAAAGCAAAAGATCAGGAAGGTTTGGTCGTGGTTGATGAAGCAAATGCCCAGGGAAGGTGCAAATGCTCAACCTGGACGACGCTCAAATATGATGTTGGAAGCAGAAGATTTGGAAGCCCGTGTAGGTAGAGCTCAAAGAAAATCTGTAATGTGAAGCCAGAACACGATAATATTGTGATGACTGTGTGTGAAAGAGCTCGAGTGCCGTGCGTCCTGTGCGTTGATGGTCTGGATGTGTTGCGACAAAAGAAGGAAGAACAGAGGTTAGGCTTGAAAGAGGTCGCTTTATACACAAAAACCAAGGGCTATCATCGGCACCGCCTGAGAAATCTAGCGGATATAAGGGGATGTGCAGCAAGAACAAAGGCTGTCATCGGCGTCCTGAGGACGCCGGTGACAAGAAAAGGGGTAGACGGCAAGAACGTATCGACAGCAGCAGGCTGCATGGCAACACCAACGGCCAACACCAACTCCAACAGTCCACACAAGACAGATCCATAGAAGGAAATTCAGGGGATAAAAACAAACATTGCGGTAATAAGAATCCAATATCATGAAATAGATACTAGCTTACGTTGAAGATGGCGAAGAAACAAAACCCAAGCCAGTACCTTGCGGCAGATCTTCTTGTCCCTCGGAAGATTTCGGCATGGTCTCTGAGGAACCAAAATAAACTAAAATATGGTTAGCTTCTCATCATGACAAAGCGTACGTGGAAAGAGATCATTTTGGACTCGAGGAAGGCACTTACGTCCCCAGTAGCGCTTTCCCAACCGCAAGCTCAGCACCCCTATGCGAACCTTGCGGCATAGAGTGCAGCAATGCTGGTCTGGATCAAACATCAGTAAGCACATACAACTGGAAGGAGCAAGGGGAAGCACTTACAAGGGAGGCGCAGTCCCACCCTCCGTCAGGTTGATGTCGCGTGGGTCCATGCTCCGGAGGCTCAGAGCCAACATCAGGTGAAGTTGGGATTTCCACCTCCACCACCCCAAGCAATCGGCATTCTCCAGCGATGCTCTCTGGACCAATCGGCCCAAGATTGTTCGTGACCTCACGGAGAGTAGGGTCACAGGGGGCCACCGCTCGAGGTCAAGGTCTTATAAACTGGCGATAAGACCTTGATCATCAGCTTCTAGACCTTGACGTCGATAGGCACAGAGACATCCCCCGCCCATTACCCAGTCTCGGGTGCATCCGCATCCCCCGCCGATTCCTATTCAGCGGGGAAGAGAGTGGCGGAAGGCCGCCCGCCAGCCTGTATGAGTGTCAGTGGCTTGCTTTCAAGCAGAGATCATGGGAAATCGAGAATCGAAGATGCCAGCAGAACCCACAAAACAAGGTCCAGCCTGGTCATAGGTTCACATGTGGTCCCTGAGGTCTGGCTGTTCGAGGCACGGCAGGGACAAAGGGTGGGAATGAAGAGTGAGATGACTTACGGGCTGCCTTGTCACCATGGCAAATAGTTCTCACCAGAGATGTCCTCGGGTCCGAGGACAGTATTCTGGAGCAAGGTGAGTAAAGTCAGCTCTATCTCAGATCCAAATTCTGGAAGACTGCGTGTGTTATGGGGAAACATCAAGGATGGAGAACCTACTTTGGGATCGACCAAACAATGATATCATCGTTGGTTTGGAATAATCCATAATACAAATAAAAGTATAATGTGATTCATAGTATAAAGTGATGGTTTTTATTGTGAAAAGGAGGGAAAGAAGAGTGGGGTAGAATAACAAAGGCCAAAGTTGCTACGCGAGATCAACTTCACCTTTGTGGGCAGCCCAACCCATCAAGATAGGATTAATTGTTATCGATAACAGACAGCACGATAAGAGATTCAATATGGAGCAGGGCACCATAAACACTTTCAGGCTTACGACGTGGGGAACAGATGCCTCGGGGTGATCATGAGCTTCATTTTTTTTTTTATTCTCATCTAAGGGGTAACTGCCCACTCGGGAATCCACCTCCGACCAACTCCTCAGCTACATACTTTGACATCCTCTCCAAAGCCTCCTTCAAGACGGCAGTGTGGCAGACGTAGCCAATTCTGACATATCCCTTATAGTCGAAACCTCTTTCATGTCCAAACCCCTTGGAGCCAGGGAGTATCATGGCCTTGGTCTTCTCCAGTACGTCCAAACAGAATGCCACGTCGTCCACTGGCTCGCCGTTCTTCTTGAATTGAATGAAGGCAGTCGTCCCTGCTAACGGCTTCACCCAGGAGCACACTGAGCTGTGATCGTTCACAAACTTCTCAACCAGAGCCACGTTTGTTTTGGCAAGATTTATGTTCCTCGAGAGCAATGCGTGTATGACGTTCGCTGACAAGGCATAAGTTGCCACTTGATCATTGAGCTGAGACACAGATATCGTTGTGTAATCCCTGGCACTGGCCAATCCCTCGATGATTTCAGGGTTGCGGCAGGCGATCCAGCCGGTACGGATACCAGCCAAGGCATACGCCTTCGACATGGAGCCGGTGACAATGGCCTTGTCATATCCCATTGATATGAGAGATGGTGGGTACTCATCGTCCACGGGCGAGATACCATGGAAGAGAGGGCGATACACCTCGTCCGAAAGGATAGTGATATCTCTCTCGCGAGCAAAGGAGATAATCGCTTGAAGCGCAGACTTGCAGATGACGGCGCCGGTTGGGTTGTTCGGGTTGTTGATTATGATGAGCTTGGTATTTGGCTTCACCAGCTGCTCCAGTTCGGCCATATCAGGGACGTAGTTCTTCTCCTGTCTGAGCTTCCATAGCGAGACTTCAGCGCCAAGGCTCTCGGGCACGGAGTACAGCTGTTGGTAGGTGGGGTACATGCAAATAACATGGTCTCCAGGACCGATAAGCTTGTATAGGACAAGAAAATTGGCGGATATAGCTCCAGGAGTGATCAGGATGCTCTCTGGCGACATGGGCGACGCCGCTCTCACGGAATACAGGTCAGCCAGCCGTTGCCGCAGCTTCTGCGATCCGCGGATTGCTCCATAGGTAAGGGTGACAGAAGTATCCAGAGGTCCAGGGGCTTTTTTGTCTTCACATAGTGCAACAAGCTCGTCTATGGAGATAGAAGCGGCGCATGTCTCGGCGATATTGAGAACGTCAGGCGTGGTCTCATACTTGTCCATCCACTGAGATATGGTCAGTCCATGGTGAGCGGATTTGGGGAATGTCTGGATGTACGGGGTCAAACCTGTTCAACGCCAAACTCTTCTAACTTGACCATAGCTGCTTCTTAGAAATTATTGCTTAATATCAACTTTGACCTCAAAATCAGATTCTATTCGCCAGTATTCCGTGCATATATCTGCATCATCCCCTCACTGATCTGCAGAAGATTCACGTGATTTTCCCCTCCCGTCTGCGGCTTTCGGACGTGGGGAAATACAGGGGTCTCACTTTAGCGCGGGTGACCAAGGTCGCAGCTCGGCCCCATCCCCATCATCATCGACGACCTGGAGCCGAAGTGTCACCAGAACGACACTCTTTATCCGCCACAACTGTTCTCTTCAATCGTTTCTTCGGATGGTGTCTGCTTGACTATATATATATGCTCTTCTCTAAAGACTATATTCATAATTTGCGGTGCTTACTATCTAAGTTGAGCTTCGGGCGCAAATCAGCCTAGATTACCCGTGGTGGCTGGCCTCGCGAGGCACCTTGGGCTACGAATCTGTTGAGGGGCGCCATCTCGACAACCGCCCACGATGCGTGGGTTACATATTGGCCAGGCGCTGGCCACCGTGCTTTCGCTATCGGTGGGGGCCCTGGCCTCTGAGAACTTCACCTACATCGACATGATGCGTGCGCGTAATGCGTTGATGGACGGCGGCCGGGGCGATTGTCCTCCGTGGTATGTGCTGTCTCCGCTCCGAGAGGCATTCGGCGAACGATAGTTGAAGCGACGGTAGCTAATGGATATAGCTTCAATTGTCTCTTGCCAGCTTTCACCTGTGGCCAATTTGCCGAATGCCAGCAATATGATGGGAAGTGCAGCTGTCCTGCCGGGTTCGGTGGAGAGGACTGCATGCAACCAGGTACGGCCCTCACCCGTTCATGCAATGAACAATGCTGACTTTTATGACTGTTATAGTATGCGGATCGTTGGCAGATGGAAAAGAGCGACCAATGCGACAAGGTGATAAGTGCGACTGCAAGGAAGGCTGGGGCGGCATAAACTGCAATGTCTGCACTACGAACCAGGCATGTAATGCACTGATGCCGGAGAACACTGGCGGAGTATGCTATCAAAACGGAGAGGTTGTCAAGGAGAATTATCAGATGTGCGACGTTACAAACAAGAAGATCCGGGATCTTCTCAATGAGAAGGTACCGCAGGTCACTTTTACGTGCGACGCAAACGACAAGAAGTGCGATTTCCAATGTATGTCCCACCCACCAAGTTCGAGAGATTATTGCTAACATATACCGAAGTTTGGGTTCAGCAGAGGGAATCATTCTACTGCTCTCTCGGCGGCTGCATTTCGGGCTCCGATAACACCTACGACCGCAACAGCACGAATTATAAATGCGACAATGTTCAATGCAAATGCATTCCCGACAGGATGTTGTGTGGGGAAAATGGATCCGTTGATATATCGGACTTTCTGACGGAGGAAATTAAGGGCCCCGCAACATTTGAGTGTTTACAACAGAGCGGAGGGACGAATAAATGCGCCTTCCAAGAGCCCGCTATGAACGACCTGATCCAACAGCTGTTCGGCGACAAAAGCATCACCCTCGAGTGTCAATCGGGAGAGTGTCTATATGAAACAGAAGTCCCAGGATATGAGCGACCTATCAAGAAAATTAACACTCCGTTGATCGCAGGGGTTATTGCTATGTCATCATTATTCGTCGTGGGAGTTATCCTGTTGGTCTGGTATTTGGGACGCCGAAAGTTCGCGTATAAGCCGATTAGCCTAGACGATTCCGACGATGAGAATCTCAAACTCATGGCGGATCATAAGCCAGCTTCACTTTATTTTGAGAATGTTTCATATGCGCTCAATGGGAAGGTAATATTGGATCGCATTCAAGGTGTGGCCCGCCCAGGCCAGATCATGGCTATCATGGGCGCTTCGGGAGCGGGAAAGACTACGTTCCTTGATATCCTCGCCCGGAAAAACAAGCGCGGTTCCGTCGAGGGCAATTTCTACGTGAACGGAGAGAAGGTTAGCAATTCGGACTACAAGAACGTTATCGGATTTGTCGACCAAGAGGATACGATGTTGCCAACTTTGACAGTTCACGAGACAATCATGACAAGCGCCCTGCTCCGACTACCCCGCGACATGGGCCATGCCGCGAAAGAGCTCCGAGTTTACGAAGTAGAGAAGCAGCTTGGCATTTCACATATCAAGGACTCTCTGATTGGATCCGAAGAGGGCAACGGTCGCGGCATCTCAGGCGGAGAGAAGCGCCGAGTCGGGATCGCGTGTGAATTGGTTACAAGCCCAAGCATTCTGTTTCTGGATGAGCCTACCAGTGGTCTTGACGCGTTCAACGCTTTTAACGTTATCGAATGCCTTGTTACGTTGGCCAAGACATATAACCGGACGGTAATTTTCACTATTCATCAGCCTAGATCTAACATTGTTGCCCTGTTCGACCAACTGGTCCTATTGGCGAAGGGAAAGACGGTCTACTCTGGAGAATTTGCGCTCTGCCAGAACTACTTCGACAGCATCGGATATTCGTGTCCACCGGGTTTCAACATTGCGGACTATTTGGTTGATCTGACAATGCATGTGGAGAGTCCCGACACAGCCTCTGAAGAAGATGATAGCCAACCCAACAGCGATGACAGAAGCACTGGACCAAGCAGCACAAGAGCCGTCAAGTCAATTGCCAGCGTCCGGGAAAGCCTCGACGACGGCGATAGCGCAGGCGAGTCGCTACTTCGGCCAAACCGTCACCGTAGGGATTCTATCAAGAAGAAGCAAGAACGCGGGTTGTTCACGCGGAAAAAGACCACGGAAACGGTTCCATTAACAAATGTGCCGTCGACTGTACTGGAAGACCACGACCTACCCCCTCTATCTTCAGGCCAAAACACTGCCTTGGACCTATTGGTTTCCTCTTACGCACACTCCAGCATAGCTGGTGAGATTCGTGAGGACATCCAAACTACTGTCACGAATGCACAGGCAGCGAATGGTCAGTCGAACGGCTTCTCCGGGGGTAGCGGCACGGCATCTCCCAACGGCAACACGATGGGCAAAGGCTACGCCCGCATCGGATACTGGAGGCAATTCACAATCCTGTCTCAACGCACCTGGCGCAATCTTTACCGTAACCCAATGCTGATGCTCACGCACTACGCTATTGCGATCCTTCTTGCCGTCCTCTCCGGTTTCCTCTTCTACGGCCTGACTGATGACATCCCCGGCTTCCAGAATCGTCTCGGACTGTTCTTCTTCCTGTTGGCTCTCTTCGGCTTCAGCACACTCACTTCTTTGACGGTATTCGCCTCCGAGCGCCTCCTCTTTGTCCGCGAGCGTGCTAATGGATATTACTCACCCATTACCTACTTCCTCGCCAAGGTCGCCTTTGACATCATCCCCCTGCGCATCATTCCCCCAATAATCATGGGTAGCATCGTCTACCCCATGACCGGGTTATGGCCCGACATGGCGCACTTCCTCCCCTTCATCCTCATCCTCGTGCTCTTCAACCTCGCCGCTGCCGCTATCTGTCTCTTCATCGGCATCGTGTGCAAGGATCACGGCGTCGCGAACTTGATCGGCAGTCTCGTCATGCTGTTCAGTCTGCTCTTCGCAGGCCTGTTGCTGAACCACGACGCGATTCCCAAGGCTGCGCTGTGGTTGCAGTCGCTGAGTATTTTCCACTACGGCTTTGAGAGTTTGATCGTCAACGAGGTGGCGATGTTGACGTTGCGCGATATGAAGTTCGGGCTGAGCATTGAGGTGCCCGGCGCGACGATCTTGAGTAGTTTTGGATTCGATAATATGGCGCTTTGGTCGGATGTGTCCAAGTTGGGCGCGTTTGCGGCTATATTTATAGTGCTAGCTTATGTGGCTATGCATGTTTTGCTTGTGGAGAAGAGGTAGATAGATAGGATAGGAGAGTTTGTATTTAGGTGGCTGGATGGGAGAGCATGGGCGGCGTTCAGCGGCTGTTTGGAATAGTTACTGTCGCACAGAATATACATGATTTGTTTCCAAGTATATATACAATCTATATAGTTTCTCAGCTGTCATAATTGTCTGCTTAGATGTTGTTATCGATTCTTTTTCTTTTCACAGTTCCCTTCCGACAGTTTGCGAATTAAGTTGATTTATATAACTGACTCCGCAGACCTTTGCTTCACCCCGCACCTTCAGTCCAGCTCTGGTTCAGACGGCAGGAGAATTCCGAGCCATCGATCAAGGCCGGGACACAGGAGGCAGTAACCCATTCGCTTCACGTAAGGTGGCAGTGGATCCGTTGGCTAAGCATGCCACTGTCGACTGAACCTGCTGCTGTCGTATAAACATGCTGCTGTCGTTTCGATCTTGTCACCTATGCTCTATCGTTGACGTTCGTCTCCTTCTCGAATAAAACGTTCGACACTCAGGGCAGTAAACAAGACGAACGAAAGTAGATTTTACAAATTACACAAGAAGGCGCAAGCTCTAGTGTGAGCTTGAGGTGCTGAAAGCATATAAAGAGAGAGATCGATAGGTTTATATTACTTGAGTCAATTTGCAACAGAAATATAGATAGAACATGGATTGGCAAACATAGCCTCGAATGTAACTATTTCTCTGCATATTCCTCAGTACAGGCGGCTGTGCTCGAAGAAACAATAGTAAACACCTCCCCAGCAAGCCTCCAATTCCCATAAAACCCCTATCTCAGCACACCTAGTGCTCACAGAAGAAATACTCAACACCCTCCCACTCCTGATCCGACTTATCATGAAACCGGCTCCTAACCTCCATCAACTCCTCCCGATGGTACCTCGCCTCCTTCACCGTCATCAGCCCCTGCGTCGCAACCCCATTCTCCTTCACCATCTCCATAATCTCAGTCGGCAGCTTGCGGTCCACCGTCTGGCAACCATCCTGCGACTTCATGGCTGGGCCGTATTCCGCGAGTAGGTCCAAGATCTCGGCAGGCATGGTGCCGGTGTTTGCGTCTTTGCCAAAAACGGCCTCGGCCCACCAGTCTTGCTGCTGTGGTGGCACGTTGCCGGTTGAGATGATGCGTTGGTGCGGGTCGATGAGCCAGAGCGCGATGAAGCGTCTGTGGCCTGGTTTGGTTGGGTCTTGGAGTTTGAAGGGGGAGACTCTGTGGTGACTGCGTGACAGTGTTTGTTAGCTCGACAGTGCTTAAGAAAGGATCCTGTAGAATTGCTCGGCTTGAGGGAGGGAGGGGTAGATACGTACAATACGTTGGGGAAAGCAAGTAGGCGCCCCTGTTTGGTCTCGGCGCTTCCGTAGTGCTGGAGACAGGCACTCGCTCCGTCATTTGACCCGCCTAGCTGAGTGCCATACACACGCTCAAGCCAGTTGAATTGGCCCTGGCCGGCAATACCTTGCAGTTCGTCTTGGTCGTACGTGGTTTGCATGCGGAAGGACAGGTGGCTGGGCGTCACATTCTCACTGTCAAGGTAGAACAAAGCTGTAGCGCATATACGCTCGTTTATCTGACCTTCGACCTACACCATCACCTTTAGTAAGCTACAAAAACTTATCTTGCAAGAGAACTTACATGCCAGCCGCCGATGGGGAAATCAGGCTTCTCGGGTGTCAGCTCAATGGAGGCCATTTTGACGATAACTTGGAGCCCGCTGTCCTTGAATTTCTGGCGAATGCTCTCTTGGCAGCGGTAGTTGACGTCTTCCTCAATGTCCGGTTCAGGGAGCACTGGGTCACGAATTTGTTTCCATATGTAATCCCGTACATCGTCGGCTTAATTGTTAGCTTCTTCGTGTCAACCTCACTTTCCCGGGGCAAACCTCACCTTTCTCGTCTCTTACCGAGTCCTCTGGCCTCTCTTCGCCCCACTCGCGGTCTTCGTCATTGTACAGTCTCTCCTCTTTAATCTCCTTCCAGTCGGATTCGGTAAGCTCGTAATTCTCCTGCGCTTGCACTTCGGCACTGTATGGCTCCCACAATGCTTCATCTTCGTCACTATACAGAGAAAAGAAAAGGAGATTAACATTCGGGACAAAGAGCCTCAGTTTAGGGGCACTTACTCGCCGCTGTCAGGCACAGAGAAGCGTGATTGTTGCCGCCCGGCTGGGGGGAGGGTCTTTGGGTTATAATCGTGTACGGACAGGAACTGGTCCCATGCCGGAATAGCCGTGTCAATAAGCTTCTCTATGGTGCGGTAGATGCTAGTATATTTCTTCGGGTGGAGGTTGTTGATGTAGCTCGTGAACTTCACCGTCCCGTCTTCTTGGAAAGCCAAGTTCGCTGGCAGCCATTGATATGTATCGGACCAGTATTCGAAGGGGATACGGCCGCCTCCTGCACCATATGACTGATTAGGATCTTGTGAATTTTTTTTGCGTGCCGCCCGAGAAGGTTCGCCCTTGCCAGCCCACGATTCGATAGCGTCGGATACTCCGACAACTTCTTCCTGGAAAAAGTTCGACTTTCCTTCATGTTCGTATTAGCTTGGGGTTAGACCTAGAGGCTATTGGATACAATACCATAGATAAAGGGGTACATGGAAGGGTGAACCAAGTCCTGGACCTTCTCATCACTGCGTGGATGCCAGTCGACATCAGACGCCTGGTCGGCCCGTAGCTGGTCAAATGCAGCGCGGAGCTCTTTCTGCAGCTCCGGGGTCACAATAGTGTCAGACTTGACGATCGTATTGCCCGCGGAATCGAGGGTCGGGATCAGGCCCGTACGCTGGAAGTGGGCAGCTTTCTCCCTCAACTCCTTGATGCACTAATACGAATGTTTAGTGACTTGAAATCCCCAAACTAATAGATCACATACGTAGTCAAAGGCAGCTTCTGAAATGATGTGTGCACGTGGCATAGAAACTTTGATTTCACCACCTTTGGCCTCAACTACCTGTGTGAATAGCTTGTCCTCAGGTTGCTCCAGCGCCTCCTTCCGCCATTTGCTCACAATCTCCTCGTTGAAGACCTTCTTGTGCCAGTCAACTTTGTCAGACAAGCGGTCCATCAATACCATCATGAATACTTCGCGGACAGGCAAAAGTTTCGAGTCGGCGCCAAAGCAGTTGCCATGAGCGCCAATGGGGTATATAGGACCATCATTGTTATAATACCGTAAGTCGATATTGATGCCTGGGTATTCGTGCGACATTTCTTTTAAAGGTGCATGAAGACGGGAAACGCGTAGTGTGCTCTGACGTGAGGATATAGAGAAGAATGAAAAAGAGTGACCAGAATAACAAAAAGAAAGAGCTACAACGCCACATCGGCGTCTCTTTATACTTCTATACATACACAGTGGGGTAGACAAGCCAATCCTGCCGTGATGCATTGTTGATGGGACCAGCAGCCTAGACGGTCCACTTGAGTGTGAGGCAGCAATGGCATGCCTACGATATATATACTTTTATGTAGATTTATATGCATTGGCGTTTATCTATATTTATTGTTGTTCCCGACATTGTCATTTCACGTTCCTTGGCTGGCGGGTTGATTGTTGTTGGCAGCTCCACACAATATTCGCACTATTGGGCGATTTCAGGCAGAGGATCCTTTGTAGCCGAGCGCTGGAGGGGTCCGACGCTGCTTATAACAGCGACGAGACTGACCAAAAGGGGAAGATCAACCACCACCAAAATCTGTGACGAAGATTCGTATCTTTAATCAGCTTTGCCCAAAACGTAGCGGGTGATGTGTATTTGGGTGAGTTGCACCAGCTGCATTGATTGTATGACTGCCTATTTCTACTTCAAAAATCTTCATCTTTGACAGAATCCCTCATCCCCTCTCCCTCGCTCTCATCCCCAACCACGCTTTCGTCCACGGCACCACTCTCACCCCTCCCCCTCTTTTTCCTCTCCTTCCTCAACCTTTCATCAACACCCCTCCATCCTGGCCTCCTCTTCACCATCACCCCGAACCCGTCCCTATGCACCCCCCCGATCATATCGTCCTCCTCCTCCATCTTCTGTATCTCCTCTTTCCCCATCCCATGAGTTATCCTCAAATGGTCCCTCACTGCCCTCTCGCTATTAAATCCCCTCTGATACCTTTCGCACTCCCGGAGAGGGCAATAGGCAGCGTAGATCCCAAACTTCCCAACTGCACTCCTCTCGCTACGCGAGCGACTCCTCGGCCTGCTTTCAGGGCGAGCAGACCTAGATCTCCTCGGCGCCCGCGCTTCTTCTACCATCTCTTCTTCCTCCCCCTCTTCGCTCAATTCCCCAAAATCGGGCACTTCCTCCGGGACATACATCTCCCCCTTCACATCCCCCCCCATCACTCCCTCCGTCAACACCCTAACCCCCATCCCCTCCCCAAACAACGTCGCGCACCTCCTCCCCGCCCTCTCCACCACCTCCTCCGGCCACCCCACCAACGCTGCCGCCCCAATAACCTCGCTCCAGTCCCTCACCCCCAACCTCGCACGGCTCCCCCGACTCGAACTCCTGCTCCGACTTCGGCTCATACTCCGACTCCGCGACCTGGACTGCGTCGAGCGCGAAGTCGAGCTCCGTGGCGAGTCAACCGCAAAAGGGATAGACTTATGCTGCTCCCTCGCGATACGCACCAGCATCTCCGTCTGCGTCTCCCCAGGGAGCGGGGCATGAACCTTCTTCTTCCGTCCGCGGTTCGATTTCTTCGGCGGGCTCGCAGCAGCGAGGGGGTGAGGCTGGTCAGAGATCACGCGTCTCGGGCGGCCCTGGCGCCGTTTCGGGGAGTCGGGGGTGCTGGGCACGACGTCTTCGGGTTCGACGGTTGGGAAGAGCGGGTCGGCGGTTGGGGAGGGGGAGCGGTCGGGGCGGAGACAGGCGCAGCGAGAGATTTGGAGCGCGGTGAGGAGGCTGTCGAGGCGTGTGATGGTGTGGCGGATTGTAGGGCGGAGGAGGCGTGCGGAGCGGTCGTCGTCGGCGGACATGATGGGTTTGGAGGGTGGGGGGTGTGAGATGGACTGCCGGGTCGGTGCTTCGGAGTCGGTAGGGTAGTTGTTATCTTCTTTCGGATTTTCTCCTTGGTCTTGGGCTTCTTGAGAATCATTGTCGCTTTCTGCGTCGCTACTGATTTGTAATGTCTCGCCATCCTCCCACCTCCTCCTCTCAAACGTGCTTTTGGCAAATTTAAGCATCACGCCTGTAAGAACCTCCTCGATCTCCCGGCTCGGCTTCTCTTCCTCCACCCTCTTCAACGTGAACTCCTCATCTTCTCTCGGCATCTCACTCCTAGGCACAATCTCCGGCTCAAGCGGCCACGCCGTCCACCTCTCCGGCGGCACAAAATTCTTCCCATCATCACCCACCTCCGCCGGGCGCCAACGCTCCTACTCTCCGTCAGTTACACCGAAAACAAAATACATCTGCAGAACACACGCACCTTGCTAGCCCACGGCTTCGCGTCTCTCACGAGATCGGGATCATACAAAGACTTCTTCATCACGTGCGCGTTGTATAAATGCGCCGATAGATCCTGCGCCTCGAGCTTGACCAAGGACTCCGCAAGGGCAATCTCGTCCTCGTTGAAGGTGCGCCATGTTGATTTTGGGCCCTTGAAGCGGCCTGGCCGGGGAGGAGACGCGATATCGGTTTCAGAGACGTCGGTCCTGTACTCTGTATACTCGGTATCCGAATCCATATTTCCTATCCCATGAGACTGATGCTGGAGACGATCAACAGGCAGGTACATAAGAAGCTTTGGTGGGGCGCGGCGGCTGGCCCACGTTTCGGCGAATTAAAAAATGCAAAAAAAATATCAAAAGAATTGACCAGGCTGGGGTTCGATCCCAGGACCTTTTCGGTACATTTGAAATGTTAACGAAACGTGATAACCAACTACACCACCCGGCCGTTGTTTTTGATGTCAAGTGAAAGCTTATTTATAATTTTATGTCAATTTGATGTCAAATTTTTATTATTTTTATTAGCCTATGCGGGTTTTACTGTGTGGGTAGCTGCATAGGGACATATGTAGACGGGAATTGAGACTGGAATATAGTTAATAGTCTGTCTATTTAATTTCATTTATATGGTGGTGAAATGATAATTACTGTCGTGGGTAATTAAGTGCGTTTTATATTTCTAGTTGTTGCTATCATAATTTAACTTACCACAATAAAAATTCCTACGTAACTTATTATTTTTACGTTTAGACTAATTATTTGCTACATCTTACTCACAGCCACCGTAAACATTTAAAGTAATAACAGAATCTGTCATAATTCTAGATTCTGGGGCAGTAAAAAGCAAGCAAATAATATTTTAAATAAGATGTGCGTCACTGACGTAATTGAAGAGGTTCGTACCTTCTATGGTAGCACAAATACGCCCAAGGTACGGCCTAGGGAAGGTACGAGGCGTCACGTCGTGCCTTCTTCGTGGCCATTGCAAGTTTAATTGCAAAAGGAAGGTGCTACTTCTCCCGGTCGTTCTTTCCTCATTATTTCATAGGAGCATGCGGCGCAATGGCCAATATCACATCAATGGCTCTAACGAGCCTTCCAATCACAAAACCATCACGAGAAAGGCTGATACTGCGAATAAGGACATTCTACTGCAACTTTAAGCTACAGAGGCCATGAAGCCGTAAAATCTCCGAACAAATGCTACGCAAACATGTCCCATTTTTCCACAACGCCGCCCGAAAAGTGACACCCCGTAATAAGCTATCCCCCTACTCTCTAACACCTCCCTTCCCGGACTTCTCAATCTTCCGTCTCTTCGCGCGCAGGCCCTCGGCCTCCTTCTCCTTCTCCTTGTTACTGTACACCATTTTCTCTAGGATCTTGCGCTTGCGTCGACTCAGCATCATCTTGCCACGCTCCAGCTCCTCGTCCTCCTCTTCCCTTGCCTTCGACAGTTTCTTCCGCGCATCGGCCTTAGCCTTTGTCCGCGGGTCGACCTTGGTCTCCTTCAGCGGCATGCCCGTCATCTCGGCCTCGAGCTCCTTCTGCCTCTGTACAGCTGCAGTCGTCGCCTCGTCCTCAGACTCTTGGTCCTCCTCTGCGTCAGAGAAGCCTCCGAACGTAGCGTCCTTGGCAACCTCCTCCTCGTCATCCTCCTCATCAGAGCCAGCAACCTCCATACCAGCAGCGGAAGCATCGATGTCGATATTCGCCACCTCAGCAGCAGTAAGCTCCTCCGCCTCCTCCTCCTCATCCTCTTCATCCTCCTCATCATCGGTATCAGCCTCCAACTCCTCATTCTCACGCTCCTGCTCATCAAGCGGCGCACTTGGATCGTACGCGCCACGGACCTTCTTGACGAACGGACTCAAATGCGGCGGCAACTGTGCACCCGGCGCGTACAGATCCGCGCGCTTGAGCTCCTCCTCGTTAATGCTATCCCACACCCACTGCGGCTGCACGTAGATGCGGCCCGGGACTCTCGAGCCCTTGACGAGCGTCTGCGCGGACTGGTTATCCTCATCCTCGACCTGGCGCGGCGGCCTGTCGACGACCTGGTGCGTGATGGACGGGTCGAGCTCGTTGTGCGTGAATGCGCCGGCGCCGAGGACGGCGTCCCACCCGATGCGCTTGCATCCGAATGCGCGCAGGATGAACTCGAGGGGTTGGCGGGGGGTCTCGCGGGAGAGGAAGAAGGTGTAGTTGGAGAAGAGGGTGGAGGGGTCGGTGGAGGAGTAGGAGGGCTGCGGGAGGATGTCTCCGCCTGGCGCGACGGGGACGAACTTATCAAGCGCGTCGGTTGCTCCCTCGGCGTCTTCCATGTCGGTGTCGGCCTTGGAGGCCAATTCCTTGGCCTTCTCCTCTGGGACGTTCAGCTGGGCCATCAGTTTGTCGATTTCGACTTGGAGCTTGGCGTCGGGCTTTGCGTTTCTTTGCTCCTCGCTGGTCAGGCCAAACTTGGGCTGCTCGATCGGGCCAACAGAGTTTCCTTCCAGAGTAAAAGCACCGAGCTCAGCACCTTGGTCATCGCTCTCCTTGTCGAACTTGGGGGGATAGGCGAGGCCTAATGATGTGTAGAGCCTGTAGTTGACGAATCCGAGAAGGGTTTGGTAGAACTCCACAAAGGTTCCCATTATCCTGAAATCGACATCTCCAGTTACACGCTGGTTGAACTTGTATGGGACCAACCAGAGGATATCCTGTCCTTGAATGGTGGCCTGGTAGTAGATGCCCTTGATGGACAGGAACGACTTGCGCAGGCTGTGCGACACAATCAGGTAGTGCTCGAACTCGAGGACCAACTTCTCGCATCTAGCAATCATCTTCGCCGGGACGGAGTCCGTGGATGGGAGGTTGGCAAAGAGGAAGAGCATGGACAAGCAGTCGTCCAGATCTCTCAGGGCGTCGATGAATGTGGGGTAGCGCTCTCTGATGACATGGTCCAGGGTGTACTTGGCCCGGCCAGTCTTTTCAGGCCTCGACGCATTGCGCTCGAGTCTGGAAGCATTGTGTGCGTCGCCTCTGCCGAGGGCCCTTGCAATCTTCTTCTCAAGAGCCTTCTGGTCGCGGAACTTCTGGAGGAGCGGCTCGTGGAGCAGGTACTGGATGTCCTTGGTGTAGTAAAAGGTGGTCGCTGCGTGCGAACTGCTCGAGGCCTTCTTCTTGTTGCGCGGCTCGCGGGGGTAGATTCCCTTCCAGATGCAGAGTTTGCGAAAATCCGGGAGACTGATCTGAAGCTTTCGGACTGCCTGCGTTCTGGTGATGAAGTTCTTGGCCTGGCCAGAAGTTCCTGTTTGGATATGTTAGAGAAAATAATTTCGAATCAATGGCAAATAGAACTCTTACCCTTCTTCTTTATTCTAGCCATTATTACTGTAATTGTTTGTAGAGCGTAGAACCTTGATCTCTTGGCTCTGTGGACTTGAGATAAGAAGGTCGTCTTTTTTCAAAAGTTCGCGAGGAAGAAATCGAATCCCAACTTTCTGTATCAAGGTCTTATCTAATTGGCTCATCGGCTCACCGCCCGCGCACAGACCACATCCTATCAATCGCGGGTTCAGGACAGTTACATACGACTAAAGCATCCGAGCATGAACTGAGGTGTTAAAGTCAGTTATTTACGAATTTATGCGCAGCACGGCAATGGTTTTACCTTGTGAAAGAACTCCATTTGCATATAGATGAATGCGATGAAGCTTGACAAGCAGACAGCCTCGCTCTTTGGAGCGGCGGCTGTCTTGCGCCTGGTCCTTTTTACGGCATTCCCAACCCTCCCAGACACCTTGACGGGCCGAGTCGAGATATCGACGCCGGTGACCAGCTTTAAGAGACGTAAGTGTTATTTTGAGGTTATGATGGCAGGTTCTAACTGTCTATCAGTGCAAGAAGGCCTCTTCCTCTACAACCACAATGTCTCCCCATACGATGGCGGGGTGTACCATCAGGCGCCCCTTCTCCTGCCATTCTTCTCACTCCTCCCAAACTACGCGTCATGGCCGATATTTACGAATATAATATACATATTGGTGGACCTACTGAGTGCTCTGGCCCTAATGAAGATTGCTGAATCCGGGGAATCCGTTTCCACAAAGCACTACACATCCCCCCGAAAGGATAGGAGATGGAGCAGCACCAAGATTGCGGCCTTGTAAGACGCCTCACCAGCCAGACTGCACTTTTCATACTGACAATGGCGTTTATAGCTTCCTCTTTAACCCCTTTACTCTTGCGACCTGCATTGGTCGTCCCACGAGCGTCTTCACGACTTGCGCCATCCTCCACGCCATCGCGAAGGCTGTAAACGGGGCGTCGTTCACGAGCATGTTCGCCATTGCCTTTGCATCATACCTATCCATGTATCCGCTCCTACTTCTACCGCCTCTCGTGCTACTTTGCTACGATAGGCGTCGGGCTACGAAGGTCACAGAGTCCTTGACCAGTTTCGTCTTCAGCACTGTACCAGCTGTGGGAGGGTCCATCTACGCCCTACTATTCATGTCGTACCAGATCTCCGGATCCTGGGAATTTATCCCCTCTACATACGGTGTGCAGCTTCTCCTGCCCGACTTAACGCCGAATGTTGGGCTGTGGTGGTACTTCTTCATCGAAATGTTCGACTCATTTAGGTCCTTCTTCCTCGGTGTCTTTTGGCTGCACCTGTCATCGTACGTTGTGGGTCTGACCATTCGCCTTCGCTCACAACCACTCTTCGTCATCACCACGCTGCTTGGGCTGTTTGCCATCTTCAAGCCATACCCATCCATCTCGGATACCTCGCTCTTCCTGGCCTTGGTGCCGTTGTACCGCCACGTGTTTCCCCTGATGAGATACAGCTACTTAGCGACGTCAACGTTATTATACGCCACTGCCCTGGGACCGGCTTTCTACTACCTGTGGATATATGCTGGCAGTGGGAATGCAAACTTCTTCTACGCTATTACGCTGGTGTGGAGTCTTGGGATGAGTATTCTGGTGGCAGATATCTTGTTTGCAGTTCTGAGGGATGAGTGGGAGGTTGAGAGGCCGGAGATGGTAGGGAAGGAGGTTCAACAAATTTAGAGCGTCAGGGTTGTAGATCTTCTCGTGGCAAGACTTTCCGCTGGAATGTGTATATATATATGAAAACTAAGGTGGTTGGGGCTTAGTTAGTATCAAACGATGCATATAATTGCTGTGCACTATCAACCCGCGAAAAGAACGCTGCTAATCTAATTGCTTCATTAGCAAGCGGCACGCTTTTCGAACTATCCATGGCACTTAGGTGCTTAGTTTCCGGTTCTCCAAAACGGAATGTCATCACGAGAGAAACGTTGTACTTCAATCGTGATCACTCTTGTCGAAACGCACTTGTTGCCTTAAAATCTTCTCACCGTCGTGTAATTCTCGTTGTCAGCGAAGTAAGCCACCGCCTACCCAACCCGCAGTTGCCAGTTGGCCATGCTACCACTCGTAATAACAAAAGCCACAGCTCCCCTAGTACAATCGTAGATCCCTTGATGGGTAATCTGCTCAACGAGCTCTTCCACTGTTGTGAGACCAAGAGTTGCGCTCTGGATGCCGTTTTCGCCCTACTTATTCCAGCCGCCACTCTCACTTTGGACTCCTCTCAACATATACCGCCATCTCCTGGGCTGAGTAGAACAAAAGTGCGTTCCTGGCCTTTCGTAAAATAGATATCTACTCCCATATATATACTCGAATCCCACGTCTAAATATGAACAGTAGCCAGTCAGACGGGCCGTTACGGGGCGCTTATATCGGCAACCCTTATCGGCAATCATGACCCGTGCACCCGGCAAACTAACCTTACTGCATGGATGCTAGCCCCCTACCAAGGATGGTCCATGCTTGTCATGCTGCAGCTTGCCGAGCCGTAATTTAGTAGACCATGCTGCGGCTTTCACGAGCTTCACATTGTCCGAATGACTGTATGGATCATATTGCCCAATAGTCTCACAGAACATGAATAGCCACGCCCTTTGAGCTTGCGACATACTCTGATCGAATTCGAGATCGTCAAGCTATCCCAAATGTGCTGGTCACAAAATGACAGACGCCTTGGGCCGAGTGGCTATGACCAGCCCGTCCGATCCTCGAAGAAACCATGCTACCCCGCCTGGCACTACAGCGATGAGGAACAGATACAGTGTAGCCAGCGATGAGGCTGGTGAATCTAGCTCACGGAATAGCGAACAACAAGAACGGTCGACCGACGACACCTATAAGCCCATGGACCCCTCAGTCACCGACCTCGGAAGGAACAGCCATGGCAGAGGGAGCCATCGAAGCCACAGGAGCAGAACGTCTGGGGGTTTCCTCCTCTCCGATAATACATTTTTCGAGCCGCCAGCACACGAAACTCGAGCACCGACAGGGAATCAGCTTACTCCACCCAGAAAGCGACAACAACGGCGCGATCATAAGGGGAAGGATCCTGTCAGACCCAAGACAGATCTGACAAATGGAGGGAGCCCGTTAGCAACGCATGTAAAACAGGCAGATACCCGAGAGAAGGCTCATGCGGGTGGCTCAAATACAGAAGAGAATGCGGGCAAGGTCAGCGTTGGCAAGGCGATCCAAACAGGGCTAGACGTGGACTCTGCACAGATTGTAAATCTCGCCCTCAACTTGAGCGAGAGCAGACGGCAAGCAGCCAGGAGGGTAGTAACGGTTCCATCACCTCCAACGATCCATGGCTTTGAAGATTCCTTTGGGGGAGGAAGCTTGCGGCAGCACCTTCAAGCTCAAAGACGATCGTCACGCAACATCTCACCCAAACCCGACAAAGGAGAGAAATTTGGACCACCCAAGCCAGCACAACCTATAACCAGCCCCCTACAAACTTCATTTACTCAAGATGCCGAGCAAAAGTATCAGTTTTCGGCAGCTACTTTGGCTCGAGCCGAAAAGGCAAAGAACGCCTTTGAGCTTATGGCTCAGTATAGGCGCTTGCTACAATACCTACCTCCGTTAAAGTCACAGGGTTTGACATCTGTCCCGACTATCAGCCCACCCGGCACGTCAGCAGGACTTCCAGTTAGGCCAAATACGCTATCACGAGCTAGCACGGCATCGAGCAAACAGATTGGTAGGCCCTACAACCCGCTGCAGTATATTCGCAACAGGAAGGTCAGAGCGAGAGAAAGGCAACCGATCGATGGAGAAGCCCAGGGCTTTGGCGACGTCGATGATGTTACCGCATGGGTTGACCGTGTGGCAAAGCATTGCCCTAATGATGGTTATGAAATCAGCGACTGCTTGGAACTGCCGCCTTTGGTGCCCGATGAGGCGGAAAGCCAGGCTCATGTCGCTGCCGGGGATGATCCAAGTAAACCGGCTGTTCCACCTGTCAAAGTGAAGCGGCCGAGGATTGACTGGATGATCAGTGCACCAAATATGCTGGCGGACATCGTTTGGCTGGAACAGAGTGACAACAAGAAGTTGATTGAGGATAATCGAGAGAGAAAGATATTCCCACCCTCTACAAACCTTGTCAGGCTACCGACCAGGACGAGCGAAGAGCAACTGCGGCTCTTGGAACAACAGCGACACACGTCTGAGCAAGAGGCCGAGGAAGAAGAATCAACGCAGTCGCCTGACGCCAAGCCGAAGAAATCCGAGAAACTCCACGTGGACACGAAATTGCCTGCGTTTAACTCTATCCGACGCTCTAGCCGCAATAGATCGGATACCAATCATACACCCAAAATCCGACATAAACTGCACAAGGTGGCCCGGAAGCTGGATAGCGCTGGTCCAATAAGGTCCCGTAGCAGGATAGATTCCGAATCGTCTGATAGCGATGACTCCCTCTACAACGCTCAAATGCGGAGGGGTCGGAGCGACACAGTGGACAGTTTCGCCCTTAATCGTGACATCTTGGCGAAGCAGATGTCACAAATGATAGCAAAGGAAACAGACGAGGAATCGAAAGAAGCATCGAAGGAAGTTCCTGAAAAGATAGAAGAAGAAAAGAAGCCGGCATCATCTGTCGAGGCGACACCGTCGCCTGTAGTCCCTGGGAAGGCTGAGGAGTCGGACACAGTATCACCCCGAAAACTGATCGCAAGGAAGCCAAGACCCGAACTACATCGTCGGAACTGGTCCCTAAACTATGGAGATAAAGCAGCTCTGTTGGGAAGAAGCAGTCTGGAGGTTCCTGGCCAACGCCCCAGCGAATGGCCAAGTAGCGACTTGGACACGACAGCTCCAAACTCGCCCGAGTCAAAGGCAGCAAAGTTATTGAATGCTCTTATTCCCAGCATATCCATGGATCTTTCGCCCCCTCTCAGCCCATTATCGCCAACTCACAGCCATAGAATGCCCCTTGATCGGGTTCGCTCAAAGATAAACAGGTTTCGAGAGCGGAGCGCGGAACCACTGGGGCGTCGTCGAAAGGGGGAACCCGACCTGGATGCAGATCGAAAACTGAGCTTGCAAGATAGTCCGTGTAGCCCACTTGATCATATACGTTCCCTTAGTCCAAGGAAGAGACCCGCGAAGGGGTCTGTTGATAATACCATCAAGTCGCCATCCGCTGCCTCGCTGGCGAGGCAAAGACCAAAAGATGGGAGCCCACCTAATATGGCTGGGAAGCCAAAGAGCCGCAACCCTATTGCAAGGGTGAGCAACCTCTTATGGACAAAAGACGATACCAGCGCATCAGATAAGCAGGGCGATACCGCCCCTGAAGACACAGACATTGACGAGAACGCCTTTGAATCAAGCAAAGAGGAATCGGAATCAAGTCGAAGAAACTCCATAATCACCGACCAAGGCAGCACCCGCGCCGCCGCCTCCCGCAAAGTCAAAGCCCTCCTCGGCGAGATGTCCACCTTCATCTCCCCCACCGAACGCCGCGGCCGTCCAACAGACTCCAAATACCCAACGCAACTGTCCCCCGACTACGACGCCCAAACTCAACAACAAAAAACCCACGCAAACCAGCGTCGAGATCGCCTCGACCGCCTCAAACCACCCCGAATCGACATCCAACGCGCCTCCGGCGACTCCTCCCCTAAAACCACCTCCCGCGACCGCTCTCCGCAAGGAAGCCTCCTCCGCGTCCACAGCGCAGACGCACGCTTAAACTCTATCCTTAACATCCCAGGCATAAGCCCCATGCGCACCACCTTCCTCCCCGCCACCGACCTCGCTGCCCTTGCTGCCCGCCGTCCCAGCCTGGGCTCGCGCCCGCGCGACCCTAGCGCTGAACCAACGCATATCACGCGCCAGGATGTCGCGCGCGTGCGCGCCCTCCTTCTCAGCTCGGGTATTAAAGCGAAGGAACTCACGCGTCGCCATAACGAGCTGCGCGACCTCAATAACGCAGCTGCATACCGCTTCGCTACCGTCGCGCAGCTAGTCCCAGACCTAGCGCTCGAGCGGGCACCGCGCGCACAGGAACACCTCCTCGCTGCCCGCGTGCTGGAGGAGGACATGCGTCGTTCCGCCCGCGCGTGGGAAGCAGCCGCTGAATCATTCAGGGACGGAAAAATGGTAGAGCTAGGAAGACAAGTAGGATTACTACAGGAGAAACTCGATGGACCAGGCGGATTAAGCGAGCAAGGCAAGAAAGCAGCTGATGAAGCGGATGAGTTGGCCAAGGAGGTGATGGGGTCGCAGATGCTGAGGGCGAAGGCGTTGGCGGGGGCGATGGATACGATGATGCGGAAGAGGAGGAGGAGGTTCAGGTGGGCGAGACGGGGGGGGTGGGTGTTAGTTGAGTGGGTGCTTGTCGGGGTTATGTGGTGGGCTTGGTTGGTTGTTGTGTTGTTGAGGCTTGTGAGGGGGTTGTTTAGGGGGGTGGTGGGGGTGGGGAGGTGGCTGTTTTGGTTATAAGTAGCGTAGGGACGGACAGAGCCAGTTCTTGGGTGCGGGGAAGGGGAATGGGTGGTTTTAACGATTGTTATGTATGTATTTTAATAGTAATGGTAATGTGAGATTATGAGATATTTGGGAAGAAAAATATTATTGTGCGTCCCCAGTAAGGGGTATGCGTGTTCCGTGGGTTCTGGCCAACATCCGCTCCCACCCATCCATCCACATATAAGGTGTGCTAATAGTACAGGAATGTACCATTCTAGCTTAGCTGCTGCTGTCTTGCTCAGCGTCTCCCTCCCTCGCTTTATCCCTACATTTCTAGGCTATGTCGCTGTCCCCGATTTACAACAGCAATAAACGACTCGTTGCTCATTCGATCCTCTTCTTCCCTTCCTCGGCGCTTAGGAAGCGGGCTGTGCTCATGCCTCTCTCGTGTCGCGCTACGAGACCGCCGAGAACCTTGTCTTTGCGGAGTTTGTTGACGGTCTCGTTGTAGCCCTCTGTGGCCCAGGGGCGGGGGATGAGTTTGGGCCAGTTGACCTGTGTTTATGTTAGAATCCAGTAACAGGTACAGTGTATATACGGGATGAGGAGAACTTACATAAAGCATGCCGTTCTTGAAAATGAAGCTCGCGCTCAGCCCACCAACAATGAACCAGAAAATCGTAAACAGCCTCAGCGGCAGCACCGCGCTCTCAGGTAACCGTATGGTAAAGATACCAAGCAGCACGAAGAACACCGCAAAAGCGAGGACGTACGGCACAGACTGGATGAGCACAGGCCGCCTATCCACAAAAACGGAAGTATTCCCAATATTCCCCGTAGCAGGCAGATGCACGCCCAAGAACAGATCAAACGAGTCCTGCTTCGGCCCATCGAGGAAATTGTTCTTCGCGTACCGCGTAATCGAGTTCGACAGATCCTGCAGCGCGCCGGCCTTGGTGCGGTTCCCCGTGCGCGTGAAGTCCGTCTTCAGCGCTCCGGTACCAGAGTACGACTTGGACACCACGTCGGCGTTGTCGGCCCAGATGTTGCGGAAGAGCGACTCGAAGGCGGAGTCTGAGTTGAATGTCTCGTCGCGGGGGAGCACGCCAAGGTCGCGCAGCATGCGGTTTAGTGTGTGGCGCGCGAGCATGGATTGCACAACGTTGGTGCGGTCGAGGCAGTCCATGCAGTTTGTGCGGATGATGCTGGTCTGGAGGCTGCGCACGTCGAGGCGGCCGGTGGTGTCGGCGGGCATGTCGGTGGCGCGGAAGTAGGCCTGTTGCTGGAGGGCGCCTTCGAGCTGGTCGAGGAGAAGCTGGGCGCGGTGCCATTGGAGGCCCTTGGTCTCGTTGTGGAAGTCGAAGTAGACGTAGTGGAGGCGGTCGAATTCTTGGCGATTTGACCGCGATTCGACGAAGTGGAGCTTCTCGTCTGTCTTTTCGTCGGCTTGCTGGGACTCTTTGGGTGATGAGAGGAGGAGCTTTACGACTTGCTCGTAGGCCTCCTTCATGCGCTTCTCGCGCCCTTTTTGGTTGACCAAGTTGACCAAGTAGTTGTCCCCGTAGAGTCGGATCTGCTCGTCGAAATGGGCCTTTGCTGCACCAACGGCCGATTCGATGCCTCTAACTTGGAGCTTTGGTGTGTAACTCAGAGTGTTGACCTCCGCCCAGTATACGGGGATACTGCCACGAGTTTGAACGTAAGACATCACCTGGACCTCTCGGCCGTCAGAGCCCCCTACTTTGCCATTTTGCATGCCACCACCACCGGCAAAGCCACCTAGCCCCGCCCCGCTTTCATTGATTATAACGATCTGCTCCGTCTCGTTGAAATTCGATACATGTCCCGACTCGTCAATTCCTCTTGAAAAGTATCTTGTGCCGGCGCGGTGTCTTGATCTACGTGTGATCAGGGCGATTGTTAATGGCATCCCCTTGACGGTGGTAGGTGATATCTCAAGCATGCCAAATATGACGGGCAGGATGAATGGGTCGGCTCCCGGCTGTTGGCCAATTTGTTGCCTGCTTCCCGCGGAGCGGAAGTCGATCAGGTCAGACTGGATGAACCTGTTCCAGAAAAACCGGTCGTCTGCCCGCTTCCACAATGGCTGGCTCTGGTCGATCTGGGCCTGGCGTTGGAAGCTGTTGGTCAAGTCGGACGAGTATGAGAAGTACATCGGCCCTGACTTGATAAAGCCCTTGAGGAGTGTGAGGTAGATATCTTCGTCATTGTCGTGGAGGGGTCGTTCTCGCAACGGGAGAAATTCGGTCGCAATAACTTTGTACACCATGTGTCCCTTCAGTCGGCCCATGGGCTGCGCCTTTGTGATAACAATGATGTATTTATCTAATGGGCAAACATAATTAGCCACGTCCAGCTACAAGAAAAGGCGCAAACTAACCCAATCGCAATCGGATCATGCCCAGGATACCAGCAATGCTCGAGACACGCTTTCCGCCCAAGAGCTTCCCGTCATTTAATCTGATATCACCAGTAGGGCGATCCACTACTAAAGTTGCTGCCGAGGGCGAAGAGGGCGACGTGAAGGCATAATGCGACGCCGAGGCGTGGACATTTATATCCCTGAAGGGCAAGCTAGGCGCCATGATAGCTGGAGGTTTTGTGTTGGCGAGCTTCGACTATAACATAGGACAGTAATCGGCCTGCATTCCAATTCTCGTACGATATTAATACTCGCGAGAACAAGAATCCAATCCTTCTGGTAGTTGTACAGTAACAGTACGGAGATTTAACAGTGACAAGAGATATAGGTGATCTTGAGCATGATCAGGGACCAACCAAGGAAACGTGGTGGCCTGGAAAGCTCTCAGCCTCCCCCAGCCTCACTAATCTTAAAAGCACGTGCCAATGCACGTGATGTGGTTGGACGAACGTCCACGTGATGTAGTTCCGCCACCACAGTTTGAATAGTGGCGGGCCGAGAGAAAGAGCGAAATCAGGTTCGCCGTAGTACTTCGTAACTGTGCCACAACAGGCTTGTTCACCATGTACTGTACTCTGGAATACGCAGGTCCGTCGGTCCATGAATCCCCAAGAACCCAAGAACCCATCATCCGTCGTCACCCTCAACCCTCCATCGCCCTCAAAAGATCAACCACCATACAACATCTCAACTTCTGCACCACTACACCACTGAACAGCTGAACGAATATTATACCTCGAACTCTGCCAACTTCTAAACTGCTCCCCGCCAAGTCTCTCAGCGTTATTGATCAGCCTTCTTTCTTTGAGGCAGCTGTCATCAGGCCGCCCATCAAATCACCTAGCCGCCCATAACTACTCCCCTCTCACACACAACATGGCTGCAAGAGGCCCTCCTGGCGCCAGAGCGAACAATGCTCGCTTTGCGCAGTTCAAGCTTGTGCTTCTCGGTAAGTCTACCAACTCCCTGGACCTCCGGATACCAGTACTAATGTGAGATACAGGCGAATCTGCCGTCGGAAAGGTATGCATGTCGAGGGTTCTGGGCGTTTCTCGTCGCCGATATCTACTGACACTTCTCCCGTAGAGTTCTTTAGTCCTTCGCTTTGTCAAGGTACGAGTCTCCCTGGTCGAAATCCCCCAACTCCTTTGCATCACAGCTGACCCTATCACAGGATCAATTCGATGATTACCGCGAGTCAACGATCGGAGCCGCCTTCCTGACCCAGACGATTTCCCTAGATGAGGCTACCACCGTCAAGTTTGAGATTTGGGATACTGCAGGACAGGAGAGATACAAGTCGTTAGCGCCGATGTACTACAGGAATGCTAACTGCGCCGTCGTTGTTTATGATATTACACAAGCTGTAGGTCTTCCAGCGATGACAAACATGGACACAGAAGCTAACAAATGTACAACAGTCGTCCCTCGACAAGGCAAAGGCGTGGGTGAAGGAATTACAGAGACAAGCGAACGAGAACATCATCATCGCCTTGGCCGGCAACAAGCTCGATCTTGTCACCGAACAACCAGACAAGCGCGTAATTCAAACCGCGGATGCTGAGGCATATGCCAAGGAGGCCGGACTTCTCTTCTTCGAGACATCCGCAAAGACCTCAGAGAACGTCAGGGAGCTATTCACTGCCATCGCAAAGAAGCTTCCCCTTGACCAGGCCGGACCGCGGAACCCACGTTCGGGGCCAAGGCCTGGTGTAGATCTTCGCCCAGAGGCAGCCAACACGCAAGGAGGCGCCGGGTGCTCTTGCTAAGTGATTGCTGTATGCTATAACGGTTTGTTTAATGGATGGTAGGCAAAGGGGTTGCATGTGGGGGTGGGAGATTCGTTGCGTTTAGGGTTGCTGGCTTTCTCGATTCCTCAAGGCTCCGGAGAACAGAACTTGCGGCGATGCGCATTTGGTATGCTTCTATAGGACTAGCCTTTTAATACCTTGAACTCTCCTTTTTGTTTGTTGGGCAGAGGCGATGGCTTTGGACGCTATGGCGGGGGAGCGAGAGATGGGGTCGTGGTGCTGTTGTTTTTGGCAGCGTGTAGGATGTATAAAGGCGATAGAGCAGCTTCGCACGACCTTAGTTATTAAGATGATTCTGTAAACTGTTTAGAATTTGGTTTACTATGTGACTTTGCTATTTAATATTCTTAAATTTTCCGTTATCGCTATGTGAGTTCCATATGAGATAATGCGGAGCTGATGATGCGGCCGCTTGGAACCGGAATCGGAAAGACTTGGCGTTCCGGCGGCTTCCCGAGCTTCAATTCAAGGAACGTCAAATAGCTTTTCTCCCAGCCCACGCGAGCCAGCATCAACACCACGACCACATTCCTTCCGCCAACGCAGGACGTCATGCTGCGAGCCTCCCTTAGAGCATCAACAGCGCTCAGCAATGGCTCCATCGCAGCCAGAGCTGGGCGTCAATTGCTCGGCGCGCAGGCGGTATATAGCCGCCCATCTGCCGTATGATATCCCCAACAGCACCTGCTCGGAGACGTGTGATCACAGCCAGACTAACTAGTATTACAGAGGAGCTTTGCAGATAACAAGAAACCGAGCATAAACGACCCCGAGCCAGTGGTATTCCCAGGGTCCGGAAGCACGACGCACGCCGAAGTTCCTCCAGCACCAGGAAAGATCACAAGCTCGATAAATTCGCCCAGTCCCAAGACGCCGAGCGCAGATGGAAAGGTGACCCAGACCGTGCCTCTGACACCGCCATCTCCGAGCAAGGTCCAGTCATCTCCACCGACGTCGCTGGGTTCAGCACCGCCGATTAAGCCTACCCCAGCTCCGGCCGCATCGACACCTCCACCACCGCCTCCAAAGAAGTCGCGAAAGTTAATCCGCAAGCTGTTCCTCACACTTCTGGCACTATCTGTTGGAGGATTTGCCGGTGGCGTCTACTACTCTCGCGTCAACGACAACTTCCATGATTTCTTCACGGAGTACGTTCCCTTCGGCGAGGAAGCCGTCCTCTTCTTCGAGGAACGCGAGTTCCGCAAGCGCTTCCCCGTTCTCAACAACAAGCCAAGGAACAGGGAGCTAGGAAACCGCGTCACGATCCCGAGTTCGAACGGAGTTACGTGGAAGCTAGCCGAGGATAAGCCAGCGCAGCCTGAAGTGTCGAAGGCTACGCCGACAACAAAGACTGGCGCAGCTGACACTACGCACAAGGAGAAGGTGGAGAGCGTTAAGGGTGTTAAGAAGCCAGAGTACGCCGATGCAACTGCGCCAGCTGCTGCTGCTGCACCTCTCGCAGCTGCTGAAGCGAAGTCTGCGTCCGAGCCAGCCGTGAAGCCAACAGTCGTCGATGCGCCTGCCCCAGCGGTGGCCAAGAAGGTCCCAGAGGTCAACGAGCCTTCAGTTTACACGCCGTACGTTGAGAGGATCGACCCCATCAACATCAAGAACGCCAACGACCCCGTGGTTCAGGACCTTGTCAAGATCCTGAACGACATCATTCTTGTTGTCAACGCCGACAAAGCCGGTAACAAGTTCTCCCCCGTCATCAAGAACGCCAGGACCGAGCTTGCCAAGGTAGGAGACAAGGTCCAAGCCCTCAAGGCAATCGCCATGAAGGAGGCCGACGAGAAGGTCAAGGCCTCCCACGAGGACTTTGACCGCGCCGCCAAGGAGCTCATCCGCCGCCTCGAAGGCGAGATGCACGAGCAAGAAGGCCGCTGGAAGGAGGAGTACGAAGAGGAGCGCACCAAGCTCCAGCAGCACTACGAGCAGCGCCTCCGCTCCGAAATTGCCCACGCCAAGGACGTCAACGAGCAGCGCCTGCGCAACGAGCTCCTCGAGCAAGCCGTCGAGATGAAGCGTAAGTTCGTCGCCGAGGTCAACACCCGCGTCGAGGAGGAGCGCAACAGCCGCCTCGGCAAGCTCACCGACCTCTCCAAGACCGTCGACGACCTCGAGAAACTCACCACCGGCTGGACCGACGTCGTCGACTCCAACCTCAAGACGCAGCACCTCCACGTCGCCGTCGAGGCCGTGCGCGCCAACCTCGAGAACTCCCGCTCCCCCAAGCCCTTCGTCCGCGAGCTCGCCGCCCTCAAGGAAATCGCCGCCGCCGACCCCGTCGTCGACGCCGCTATCGCCTCTATCAACCCGCTCGCCTACCAGCGCGGCATCCCCACCTCCGCGCAGCTGATCGACCGTTTCCGTCGTGTGGCGGGCGAGGTGCGCAAGGCTTCCTTGCTTCCCGATGAGGCGGGCGTGGCGAGCCATGCGTCGAGTTACGTGCTGAGCAAGTTGCTGTTTAAGAAGCGCGGGTTGGCGGTTGGGGATGATGTGGAGAGTATTCTTACGAGGACGGAGACGTTCCTTGAGGAGGGGAATTTGGATGAGGCTGCTAGGGAGATGAATGGGTTGACGGGGTGGGCGAAGACGCTGAGTCGTGATTGGTTGGGTGAGGCGCGCAAGGTGTTGGAGGTGCAGCAGGCGCTTGATGTGAGTTTTCCCCCTTTTTTACTCTCGATTGATGTAGAGATGTTTTGGAAGCAGAAACTAATATTTTTTCCCAGGTCATTGCGACGGAGGCTAGACTTCAGAGCTTGAGGATGGAATAGATAGGGGGTGATTTCATTTGTTTGTGTCATCGGTAGCAGCGAGGGAGCTTGCTTAGAAGGCTTGTACGGTACAATGATAAATAAAAGGTGTACAAATATAGAAAATAAAGTGCCTGACCTGTAGTTCTGCAGTCAAAATGGTGATTCGAAATATGTGATATTGGTGAAGATTGAAAGAATGGGAGAGAGAAACTATGTGGTTCAATCGTCAACGTCAATGTATTCAAACAATTAATCTATTCAGACTCAGCCCCCATTGCCTTAAGGAAGCCTCCAACTAGATGCAGGCTGCCTGTTACAAGTACATGCACCTTCTCCGGGTGTCTCGCCTTTGCAACCTCCCGAGCTCCAGATATGGCGGATTCAATACTACCATAAACAGCAGGCACACCACTACCCCCAACACGCACCCACGCCTCCGCCGTCTCCCGCTGCAGCGTATCTATACTAGGATCGGGCACATCCTTCTCAAACGGTATGTTCGTCGAAAACCCAGCCAAGCAAAATATATCCCTCGCCCCACCCGTAGCCTCCCTCAGACTCTCCTGCAGTTTCCCCGCCAATTTCGGCGCATCGCGGAGTTGTGAGTTAAAAATCAGCACAGCCGGTTGATGCGTCTTCGCGTCCCATTTCCCGGCGAACCAGCGCGCGACTTCGGAGAGACTGTCGTCGGTGTGCGCGCCGTCGATGAGCCAGTCGATGTTGTTCGCGTGGATGACTTGGCATCTGCCGGGCCATGAGATTGAGGATAATCCTCTGTGGATCTCTGGGGGGGTGGCGTCTTCTGGTATAGCATCAACGCCGAGTGTCTTGAGATGGGAACTTAGAGCTGCGATGGCTAGGCTGGCATTGTCTTTTTGGAAGTCCCCCTCGAGACTTAGGTTGAGTTCGTCGTGGGCGAACTCCGGTCTCCGCCTGACAACTGTGAGGTCCGTTCCAGCTTCTGCGGCTCGTTCTTGTAGAACCTTCATTGCGTCCTCGGGCTGAGGGACGGTGAAGCAGGGAACACCGGGCCTCATGATCCCAGCTTTGTTCCATGCGATCTCCCCCAGAGTGTCGCCGAGCATGCCGACGTGATCGATGCCTAGCCTTGTGATAACTGAGGCCGTCTTTGCCTCTTTGGGTAGAATATTGGTGCTGTCATACTCACCACCAATACCACATTCGATAATCGCAGTCTGTACATTCTCCTTCAAGAAGGTATGTAGAGCTAGTATCGTGAGAAAGCGGAAGTAGCCAGGTTTAGATTCCGCTCCGCCTGGATTCGGGTGGATATTCTCCAGCGCGAAGGCTGTGTACTTATCCCATACCTCGAAGAATCGCTGTGTAAATAGCTCTTTCGAGATTGGCAACCCATCCAACCGAATGCGCTCACGTGGGGTAATGAGGTGAGGGCTGGTGAAAACGCCTACCCTCCCCAACTGCTTTCGGCCCTCTGTAACACCAGAAGTATTTTGAGTTAAGAGATACTGTTTCAGCATCGAGTCAAGCATGGCACAAACGCTGCCTTTTCCCTTTGTGCCCGCGACGTGGATGACGCGGAGGTCATTAAAACTCGCGGGGGTGTATCTCAGTTTCCGGAGCCAATCAAGCATTTCTGGAATGGCGAGGCTGTTGGCGTTTGAGGATGAGGATGACACCATAGACACCACCGCCTGGTTTGACTGTAACTCATTGAGAAGAGAGAGGGCTTGCTTATATGTCCGCTCTGGTTTGGGTGCCATTTTGGCTGGCGATTTGGTGGAGTAATGGAAATGGAGCAATGATCTGATAAGCCTTGGGGGAAGAAGGGTAGGGCGACGCATTATAAAATAAAATATGCTATGGAATCAATCCGCAGCTTCTGTGAAGAAGCTTTTGACAATACACAATGATCATCATCGTCGTCCCATGCTGTTTAAGTTCTGGGGAGGAAGTAGATGCGATGATGAAGTCGGGAACTGTTGTTGCCGTCAGCCTTGTCAGCCTTGTCAGCCTCGCGCCGCCAAAACGCACGCTTCAAAAGCTAGGGAAAATTGTGCATGACACCAAGAGGCTTAAAAAAAGCCTGCAATCTCTATTGTTGCTTAAATTCTTTACAGCGACAATAAATGAAATAAACATTCCTAGTAAATTTAGGCCTTTTCAATTGCTCAGCTATTTAAAAATCTAAATTAACCCGCTAATGCTACTACCTATACCCTAATATCGTGCCTGGTCTTCAACCCCACTCCGAACTGGTGTATCGGTAACATATCCGCCTCTCACCATTCGAAAGAATTATGAATCCGCGGTTGCGCGGGGTTCGACTCCCCGGTTCGGAATATTTCAGAACCATCTACTCTCAAGTAGACCAGTCAATTTTTTATCTTTTATTTTTTGTTTTTATATTATTTTTTAGCCGATCCTAGTGCTTTTACTTAGCAGACGTAAATTTGACATTTTAGGCGGGATGATGCTTTAGCTTCTCGGATTAATGCTTAATCCACATCCCCGATGCGCCCTGGTCTAACAACCTCAACAGCTCCATGTCACGTTTATACAGACTATGACGATTAGGAATGAGAATCCCTTCATTTTGGCATCGGCCAAATCCCCTCGCGCCATATAATCGGATTGCCTCTTTAAAACACGCGTTTGCACTTCCATTCCCCGCCTTTTCCAGGCATTACTCGCCCATGGCAAACCGGACTTATGATGTTAGAACCCTCGCCCTGTATGGGATCATTGCTAACTGTGAAAGGACGCCCTCGACTGCCTCAACAGTCTCCAGACCAAATTCAAGACCCTGAATGAAAGACGAGCCGCTGGCGTGATACCAGGCCCACCTCACTATGAAAACACCCTCCACGCCCTCAACCGCCTTGGCTATAAAGTCCGTCTCCTCCCCCCACCCATTCCTTCCAATTCCCACTCTAACACCTCCCCAGCCACATGACCTCGACTGCCTAAACATCGTCCATGTCGCTGGCACAAAAGGCAAAGGCACCACCAGCGCCTACGTCGACTCCATCCTATCCGCCTACCAGCGTTCCCACGGCGTCCCCTCCAAAATCGGCCTCTTCACCTCCCCCCACCTCGTCTCCGTACGCGAGCGCATCCGCATCAACTCCCTCCCCATCACCACCGAGAAGTTCACAAAGTACTTCTTCGACGTCTGGGACCGCCTTGATCTGTATAATGCCAAAGAAGGCCTGGGCGCACTGGATAAGCCTCCGTATTTCCGCTTTCTGACGCTGATGAGCTTTCATGCTTTTGTGTGCGAGGGCGTTGATGCGGCGGTTTATGAGGTTGGTCTTGGTGGCGAGTATGATGCTACGAATGTCATTGCACAGCCTGCTGCTGCTGGTATCTCGACTCTGGGAATCGATCACGTGGATGTGCTGGGCCACACCATTGAAGAGATCGCGTGGCACAAGGCGGGTATCCTCAAACATGGCAGTCCAGCGTTTTCAGTTGAGCAGCTCCCTGCGGCCGCGGGCATAGTGGCGAAGAGGGCTCAGGAGAAGGATGTCGAGATTGAGATTTTGCAAGTCGACCCACGTCTCAAAGACGTCCGCATAACACCCGACGCCAAATTCCAGAAGCAAAACGCAAGTCTCGCCATCTCCCTCACAGAAACAGTGATGAAGCGCCTCCAGCCAGATTTCAAATTACCCCCCGACACCCTCCCAAAAGAATTCATAGACGGCCTGGAACAAGTCGTCCTCCGCGGCCGCTGCGAGACAAAAGTCGAGGGTAACATCCGCTGGTTCATAGACGGCGCACACACAGCCGACAGTCTCAAAGTCTCAGCACAATGGTTCGGTGGCGAGAGCGCCAAGCACGCCGCCGGCAAACGCGTGTTGATATTCAACCAGCAAGGTCGTGAAGAGGCCGTCGAGCTACTCGAGGGGCTGTATAACGGGATTGCTGAACAGGGACTTGTGAAGTTCGATCATGTGGTGTTTTGTACGAATATCACGTATGCGGAGGGGTATAAGAAGGATTTCGTCAATGCGATGTATGATCCCGCTGCTATCAAGGGGATGACGATGCAGAAGGCGTTTAAGGAGAAGTGGGAGAAGATGGATCCGCAGGCGACGGTGGTGTTGAGTGAGACTATTGAGGGGGCTTTGGGGCATGTTAGGGGATTGGCGGAGGAGGGGGGGGGGGTGCAGGCGCTGGTTACGGGGAGTTTGCATCTTGTTGGTGGGGCATTGGGTGTGCTTGAGGGGGATGATGCGTTGTGAAGGCTTAGTGAAATACGAATATGAGATGTAATCAATATAAATCGGCAGCGAGAAGGCGCTGGTGCTTTTGTCTACTATTTTCTAGTCCCGGTGGGGATTGATTTTAGCAAACTATTTCTCACAGTATATATAGACCTCCCCCGAAGCAGTAGCGTTATTTCCGGTTCAGGTGTCGACATTGGAGTAAGATTCGAGGCAGGTGACCTTGTTTAGTGTCAAATTCTGCCTTCAGAGACGGCACCGTTGACTCGAGGCCTTGAGAGCTGATGATGTATGTGATATTCTGTCGTATAGAGGCAGTGAGAAGGTCACGGTGGTGGCAGGGGGTTTGACGGTGAGAATTAAATGACAGCAGCATTGCCATCAGTAACGGCAACAGCATCAACAAGTGACACCAAGGGGCTCGATGGTGGTAGTAGATTCACAGAAGCCCTAATGGTGTTTTTTAATAAGGATATTGCGAGACAGAAAAATTGTCCATCTGTAGCTGACTCTGATAGTCTCCCATTTCAATCTCCCTGGCCGGAGTTGGGAACTAAATGATGTATTTAAGGAGATCACATATGGATATATATATCTTTCACATTAAATTAAAAATATTTTGGAGTAGAATAAATTTAAAAGTACAAGAACTAATATCCAACTCACGGTTTTATTGCAAACAACCACGGGATAGATTTTATGGGATTGACTTCATTATAAAGTGAGAAGATAAAATGAAGTAGTTCATAGTTGCTAGGGTATTCGTAAAATAATATCTCATCATAGCCCGCTACCGTTCTCTCATAGGTGCTTCACCCATACTCCAACCCCAGACGCCATACACGAAATCCACAAGTTGGATCTTCAAACAAAGCCAAAACACAGGACTGACATCTACAAATCACCCCATTCACTTCTTCCCTCTCGCAAACAGCCTCCCCTCCAACTCCTTCACAACCTCCACCCAAGACCGTCCCTCGGCAATCCCCTTGCCCAAAAATCTCCCCATGCTGTCCTCGTTGAACCTCTCCCCATACACAACCCGCGCCGTGGTATTAAATTGCACCTCAAGTCCCTCCTCCCCATTCTTCGTCGTGACATGGTAGCTCACCTCCACTTTGCTAGCCAGCGACGCGAGCAGCATCCTCGATTTGATGACGATGCTCTCGTCGCTTGTCTTTGCGATATCAGTGGGATACACGTGGTTCAATGCCTCGATGCCCTCGACGACATTGAGGGATGTGGCCCAGCCAAAGCTGACAGTATCGAGGAGCTCCTTGATCGTCGTCTGCGACTGCGGCATACCGCGGATCCCATCACGGATGCTCTCCACAAAAAAGGCCTTTTCCGGTGTCAACGGCAGGGGATTACGCTCGCGGTTCGCAGCGATATACCAGAGGTCAATACGCGAATTGGCCTGAGCATTCTTCGCTTGACCGTCCTTGGTTCTGAAGGACGATGCATCGAATACAAGCTCTAGGTCACTGCGTAGGGACAACGAGAGGGTAGTCCCTGCGATTCCAGTGATAGTCCAGCCGTATTTCTCTTCAAGTGCGTCCACCTTTGCCTTCAGCGCTGCGATTTCCGAGCCCGTCCATCCGCGGCATTCTTCGCGGATCTTGTCAGCCTCACGAATTTCATCGAGGCAGGCCTGTTTCCTCTCGGTTGCGATCTGGAAGCGAGTCTCGCTGTCCTCCATTTGGCTACGCAGCTCTTGGACCAACGCTTTCTTTGACTCAATGTCAGCGTCAAGGGCCACAAGGCACTCCCGCGCCTCGGCGAGATCTTCTTGGTTGCAATTGGCGATTTCTTCCGCCGAAGTTTGTAAATCCGCCTCATGTTGCAGCAATGTCCCGTACTTTTGTACAAGTTCTGGAACGACGTGGTCGAGTAGTTCCTGCTGCTTGGCCAAAGCGTCCGCATCTGAGGACATGCCCTCCGCAATCGTGATGAGGCCATCTCGAAGGCCATCCAGGAGTTTCATTCGCCACTCATACCACATACCCTTACTGACCAGCCTTGAATGAGTCTTGATGTTTCGGAATTGGTTATCCATGAGCTTCTTCACATCTGGAGTGGCAGAGATGTATTCCTGGAATAGAGGAGGATTTTCGTCGAAAGTCTCCGTCTCTATTTCACGAACCATCTTGCGGCCTTCAGAAATATACTTCTTCAGCTCACGGCAAGACTATAGTGTGTTAGTTGGAGCATAAACTTGAGCCTGGGCATAACTTACATGTTGGAACAACTCAAGCATGGGAAGAGTGCAGGCAGCACTGACGACGCAGTTTTCCAATGATCCATCGTCCTTTCCTAGCTGGTCTTCTGATCCGTCCTGTGCAGCAGCATTAGGGGCAATTGTGTGCCGCCTCTTCGTCGTTGTCAATTCCATGAACCTGATACTGGTCAGATTTAGGAAATCTTGAAGCTGTATGCGATCTTCAACGTCATTTTCGTCCATAGTAATTGGATTGTTTGACGTGGAGCTAGCTCCAAACGGAATGGCAGCATCAGTTCCAACAAGTGCTTCAGCATCTTTAAACCTGGCTTGGCCCTTGGGAGTAGTGGCCGTAGCAACCTTGGCAGGCGATGAAGCCGTTGTGGGCGTGGAGGCATTTCCACTTGTGAATTCCAAGCTTCGGCGGACCGCACGAGTCAAACGCCCAGTTGTCTCTTCTTTTGATGGAGGTGCTCTCAGCTTGACGTTTTTGACGGGGCTACCTTCAAAGTTCTTTAGTCTCTTGGTACCGCCTTCATCATCGTCGTTTTCATCGTCATCGTCAAGTTCCGCAGGGCGTTTCCCAAGGATACCCTTGGCTGCTCCAACATGCAAGCTCTTACGGCCTTTCAACGGCCGCTTCTTTGGGGTAAGGCTTTCAATCATTTCTTTGAGGTTGACAGTTGCATCCCTTTCATCATCCAACATGTCGGCCTCCCTCTCCATAACTTTACGCCCATCTTCGCGGTCCCTCTCTTCCTCACGCTCCCGATCTAGCTCATGTTCAATGATTTCGGCATCGTTAAAGCGAATAACGCGAGCAGCATCGCCCATTCTACTTGGCTGGAATGAGGACGCTTGGTCCCCAATTGAGCCGCGACGATCAAGAATCGCAGCGACGCGAGGAGATCCAAGCCCTGGTCGGTCTATCCCAACACCCGAAGAGCGCCTACTCTGGGGTTTGAGTATTATGCTTGGTGTGGCAATGATGTTATCGACATTCCTTTGAAATAGTTTGTTTGGCGTGGTTGGCTTTTTACTTGGTGTAAACCTGGGAGATGCATTGGCGGCTTTGATCTCTTTTTCGAATAGTCGCTGTGGCGAACCAGTGCGCATTGCAATGCTCTTTGACGGGGGAGTTTTCCCAGGAGTGGTTGGCCGCACGGGTTGTGGCGTGGCTTGCTTGGAAGGCGTGGTTGGTTTTTGAAGAGGGCTTGGTGTTGCCGCCGACTTCATAGCATCTGTGGTCGCCGAAGATGTCTTGGGGGTCATGGAGGTCCTGAGGCCGGAACTCCTGCGTAGACCTTTGCCTCTGAAGGCATGGATACTAGGGCTCCCAGTTTCGGAAGCAGTGGTAGCAGTTGGAACTGGGTGTTGAATAGACGATGGTACATCTGGTTGGAAAGGAGAACTAAGAACCTCTGCATGATCAACTTCTTCGACCAGTATTCGTTTGGCTTCTGGCCTGGGAATGCTGCTTGGTGGATGTGCAACAATCTCGTTGTACGCAGCCTTCACGTCTGGGTAAAGAGGCGCAGTCTTAGGTGTTGCGGCTTGAGCTAGTTGAATACCACCCATAGCCACTGTGAAATCCATGGTCTCATCGCCAAGAGATGAGTCTTCAACAGAAGACCTGCGACGAGTGCTCCGTCTCCGGACTGATTGGCGTCTATTCTTGGGCGGAGCATCTTTACCAATGATACCGCCAATGGCAACAGTCATGTCCATAGTCATCTCGTCATCGGATTCTTGAGGCGATGAATCGTGCACTGGTGCTGAGAGGATGTGACCAACGGCCTTCGTCATCTCCATGGTCATCTCCATGGTGCCATCTTCGTCAGGCTGCTCAGCAGGCATAATACGGCCTACTGCCCTGGTCATATCCATGGTGATGTCCATTGACTGATCGTCATCACCATCGGAAAGTTGTGCTTCGGGAGCTTGAAGGATACCCCCAACCGAGCGCGTCATTTCCATCGTCATGCCGTCGTCTTCATCATTCGCGTCCTGTTGACGTGCGCCAGCAACAGCGAACGCCGGTGAAAATGGGTTGACATTTTCTTGGTCTGTCTGTGACTCGAGATTTGCTACCGCGGACTTCTGTGACCAAGGCGCGAAGGAGGCGACAACGTCCTCATCCTCTTCAATGCCCAGAGGGTCATTTTCATCAAAGTCAATCCCCTGCGTACCGGCTTGTTGTGCTGCTAGCTGCAAAGCCCTTTCTAGGCGTACACTAGACCCATCGCTTGCAAATGACTTTACAGATGCCATTGACATGTCTGTACCTTCTCCCATGTCGATCGACATTGCCGTCCCATCATCGTCAGAGTCGCTATTTGAGTCTGAGGAGCCCTCCTCGTTGAAATTTTCATTTGCGTCTTCAACCACCGAGCTCCCTTCGGATGGACTGGAAGAGAAGAATTCGTCGTCAGGGTTGTTGAAGTTAAGTGGCGGTATGCCTGAGCTTCGTCTCCGTTTCTTTTGATGTAGTGCACGCTGGTCATCAGGAGTTTCTGACACTTTGTCCTCATCTTGCCCAGGAGGTGTCGACGGAGGTTCGGATGGATCAGAACCGAATGGTCCAGGCTGTGTGTGTGGCGAGCCGATTGTGGCATTAGAGGCGGAAGAGGTTCGACGCGTCGAGTTGGTTGAGTCGGAGGAAGTGGTCGAGTCCTGCATGTAGTCTACCACATCCCAGGTATGGAGAGTCGCCTCTGGAGCAAAGGACACACGGCGTGCTGCCAACGATTTGCGACGAGCTTCTCGTCGAGCAGCCAAGTCCTTCTCTTTATCCTGGGCTTCACCACCGTCGCGTTTTCTGGCAGCAGCTTGTTGTTCCTCTTCTGTACGAAGCATAACCTTATTGTCTGATAGAGTCGTGCTTTCCGGAAGTGTAAACGGGTCCGCAGTATCATCATTCGTGCCGTCTCTCAAGGAGCTAGATTGCGCCGTCGCCTGGTGGCTAGGTTTCCTGGGGCTTGGCTTGCGAGCCGGTATCTCTTGCAGAGGAGCAATCGTGGGCTTCAGAATCGACCTTGGTGGAGGAGCAGCAATTGACTTCATAGATGTTAGTATGATAGCGCCAAAACGTGGTTCATGGTTTTCTCACCTTGCGCCTGTTGCCAGAACTGTTCATGAGAGCATCAAGACCCCCGGGGCCTATGCTTTTGCTGCGGGACTTCTTTGCCGCTTTTCCTGCAATGGAAGCTCTCTTGTTGCTCCCCACCATCGCTCCAATATCCGCCGTCACATTCTCCTTGCCTATTGTTGAGCTAGAGGAAGGCACATGAGCCAGCGATTTGCGCGACTTCGGCCGCGCAGCCGGCAGAGTCATATCATCTCGAGAAGACATGTCGGTATATGGCTCAGAAGCCGACTCAGCAATGCGATATCCCAATCGTGAGCTCAAATTCGGTGTTGGGAGCTATAGGGACATTATTTACAATGGTGACGTCTGATTTGCGGGACAGTTCGAGATGTCAACAAACACGGACGCGACTCGCTTATCCACAATCAAGACCCTCATCGCGACTAGCTCACGTGACATCGACCAGAATCCCAACCCACAACACGCTAGACTGTTTTGCTCTTAGCGTGTGTTCGAGAAAAAGTTCAGGGCATCCCAGCCCTATCTTCGCTTGCGCTGCAAATCCGCGTTTTGAGGCAAGTGAAGTCAACGACGATACTTTGCACGACTTTTCGACAATCGCGACAACTCACCAAACGCAAAAATGGCCACCGAATTGACCGTCCAGTCCGAGCGCGCTTTCCAGAAGCAGCCGCATATCTTCCTTAACTCCAAGGTCAAGGCCAAGTCGGCGAGAGCTGGCAAGGGAGGACGCAGATGGTATAAGGATGTTGGTCTTGGGTTCAGAACCCCCAAGAACGCCATTGAGGGAACCTACATTGGTATGTCGACACCGGACTCTGGGAAAATACGAAGGGAATGCGAAATTGCTGGGAGCTCGAGGAGGGGATGGCGGTAGTTGCGTACTTCACTTGAAGGTGGAGGAGAATGTTGATATTCGAGCTCTTGGTGTCGCATGGCAGCAAATATTGGAGGGAAACGCAAACTGAACAGCTGCTAACATTGCGCGCCTCACAGACAAGAAGTGCCCATTCGTCGGCCAAGTCTCTATCCGTGGCCGTATCCTCACCGGAACTGTCGTCTCCACCAAGATGCACAGAACCCTCATCATCCGCCGCGAGTACCTCCACTTCGTCCCCAAGTACGCCCGTTACGAGAAGCGCCACAAGAACCTCGCTGCGCACGTTTCGCCAGCTTTCCGTGTTGAGGAGGGTGACCAGGTCACTGTCGGCCAATGCCGCCCATTGAGCAAGACTGTAAGTTAAAACAAAAAACCCATCGGATAAACAGATCTATGATCTTTGGAAACGAAACGCGATTTACACCCGCGCCCCCTACTTGTCTTAAAGAGCAAGTAGCACTCTGGAACGGCCGGCTGATATGGCAATAGGTCCGATTCAATGTTCTCCGCGTTCTCCCAAGAACCGGCAAGGCCGTCAAGGCTTTCTCTAAATTCTAAGCGACTCTTTTCCTCGGGGTTCAGGCTGCATGGGACTGGGATGATCGGAACAAGGAGAGTGTCATCATGGGTCTTTGTTAGACTGCGATTAGCTACGAATACTCAACAATGAAACACCTTCAATTCGACTGAAGCGCGTGTGTGATATGAGCATGCAGCTATGAAATGTTTGCTGGTGCTATTAACTTGTTTCGAACAGGATACACCGACAATATTTATGGATTGAGGATTGCGGAAAAGCCGACTAGGAACCTCGATTTCTTCCTCGAAGCCAATGGTGGCAGCCGACTCGTCATCTTCGAAATACGCCATATTGATGGAATTACTACGACCAAATCGAACCCATCCAGGGACTGTCCTTCGACATCAGCACCAGAGCGAACCGGACATGCACCGCCAAACAAAGCCCAATCCGCTTCCCAGCCACTTTTTCATTCTGTCATATCCCCGTTGAAATGATGAACCACCATTACGTTAACCCAGCTCACTCAGATGCACAAGTTGCACTTGCTGAGAACACGTATCAACATTCTGATCAACTTCCTCTCTATTTCTTTCTGTTTACCTGGGGCTATAACTTTACACTAGCTACGAAATTACAACCAATTTTCGACCACAACTGACATGCTTGTTTTGTTCCTCGTGAGAGTGAAACTTGGCATTATGCACCATCGATATCCTTCCTTCGAACGCCCAACGAACGCCCGCCCAACCCAACCTCACAATCCAACTTCCCAATCCCTATTTTTCATTTTGTCAAATTTCCTGTTGAGATGATGAACCACCATTACGTTAACCCAGCTCACTCAGATGCACAAGTTGCACTTGCTGAGAAAACGTATCAACATTCTGATCTACACTTCATTCAACTCCTCATCTCTTTCTGTTTTATCTCGAGCCAAATCATTTACAATAGCTATGGAATTACAATATATTTTGCTCATAAATGATTTGCCTGTGCTCATCATTGATCTAAATTTTGCTTCCGCTCATCATAGCTTCTTGAGCTTCCCTAAACTGTGACTGCAAATCGTTTTCCCATATCCACTTGCATCGGGCTAGCAGATTTTCCCTTGCCTTATCCAGATCACTTCCAACCTCTTTATCCTCCATTTCGTATAAACAACCAGCCTCTTTACTTGTTGTTACCACACGTTGGCTCCGAGGCCTTCGTACAGCATCGTAGGCCTTGAAAGCTTGCGTAATATCAGCCGCAGAGTGGACTTGACCAAATAAGTGTGATAAAATAAAAGCGTCTTCAATAGCCTGACCTGCGCCAGCTCCTTGATGGGGCGTCGAAGCATGCGCCGCATCTCCAAGAAGACATAGCCTGCCTTTGTAATATGTTGGTGCTGGTGGGTGTTCAAACAAGGCCCAAACGTCGAACTTCTCCATAAGCTGTACATATCTATTAGCTGAAGTATCATTTTTTTTGGTGAGAAAAGATCCAACTTACAGATATAATGCTCGTAACTGTGTCTCCCCAGCCCGCGAAATCCTTTACCATGTCTTCCTTCTTGGATGCCAGAACCCATTTTTCGTCCTCCCACTTCCCGTCAGGCTTAGTTCTGAAAGCAACGACATTCATAGTGTTTCCCTTCTCGATAGGGAAGGTCAATACGTGCCCATGTTCGCCCATGTACATCTGCGAGTTTTTTGCCAGTTCATCTCCTAAGGCGTCCACTGCGATGTCCATCGGTATTAGACCTCTGTATGCGTATTTTCCAGAGAACACTGCATGTGCAGCCTCGTGATCTTTACCCAGTAATATCTCCCGCGTCCGTGATTTGATACCGTCACATCCAATGACAGCATCTGCTTCTGCAGTTGTCCCATCCTCGAAAGTCATTACCATCTTGTCTCCCCTCTCCTCGATGTTCTTCAGCCTCTTCCCAAACTCTGGCACTTCATCCGGGATAAGCTTCACGAGCTCGTTCAGAAAATGCGCTCTGTGAGTGCTGTTCTGCCCTATCTCTCCCTTCCCTCTCGTCTTTACGTCGGCAACGTGTGTATTAGCAGCTGCTACCACACCTCCTCGTGTGCCCTTCTCCTGCCCAGTCCTGAAATCAAACCAGGTATCCTTCTTCTCCGGCCAGCCATTGGTGGTCGCACAATTTGCAAACCCTTTCGCGATTTGCGGGTCGATGAGCTCCATTGCCCGAATGGTGTTGGGCCCGAAAGAGACGCCGGCACCGACTTCTGCGAATGCTGAAGCCGCTTCGTATAATTTGCAGGAGACGTTCTGGCGAAGAAGGCCAATAGTCAGGCAAAGGCCTCCGATACCCCCGCCACAAACAGCAACATGGAAGTCCTTTCGTTGGGTCATGATGTCTTCGTGTGCACAAAGTCTACGAGGTGATGATTCTCACAAAAGAAGTCTGAAGAGTGCCATAAAAGTGGATACAGCGAGGACTGACAATATTATATACGTATCAGAGCGGCAGAGCGGCAGAAGCTTTGCGGGGATACTTACCCCCATCTTTTACGCACATCTATTTGCCGGCGCGAAAGCTCTCCATCCTCCGCAAAATAATACAGCTGTTGGCATGGAAATGTCTGAGCGGGTTTGTAGGATCAACTAGCACTACCCCAGATGTATTTTGCTGTATGAGCATGGAGTAGTTCTCGGGTCGGCCCACTTACCTCTTAACATCCGATTCGTTCTCTAATCCGTCCGGAAATCCGCAAATCCGCCATCCGACACCTTCATTAGACCGCAGCCATCTCAGGCTTCAGCCGTAACTGGCCGTAATAGATGGTTTCCGAACCAACCCACAGCGGTCTGATTGACTAAATCATTCCGTTGAGATGCAAATGAAACAACATGGCACATGATTCTCTCATCGACCATCTACGGACTTGGATCACGCTGGAGCCGCTTTTCTAGATTACTTGGTCTGCTTGGTTGTCGACTAGAAAGTCGTCTAAATTAAACGTTCTACCTTTATCTCGCTAGAATCTTATAAATTTAATCTTAATAATGTCTACGTCTTTGAGCGTTAAGTTGTTAACTTTCCGTTATACGTAAACTACAGGCTAGCATTCTCACATGTTCGTCTCCCACATTAATTATGAGGTGGGCTGTGCTGTTTTCACCTTCTTTCCCTGAAGTTGGCGGTTGCAATGGACGTTGTACTTACTCTGTGAACACACCAACAGGTTATTGTTGAGTTTTGCTTAGTTGTTAAAGAAAATAGTATATACGTATCAATGCTGTCTCATACTAGCAATGACTTGGAGAAATTGCGACCTCAAATAACCATCTACTCCGAAGGTGCCAGGTGGACGTCATATTTCAGCTCCAATTTTGCCTTCTCATCGCCGCTGCGGGGCAAGAACTCAACAAGGAGCGAATCCTGCACCGCAAAAACCGAGTCATTGTCGAGGTATTTGCTATCCTTATCAAATATCTGTGTTACGATAGGTGTGAACCCTTCAAGTATAACATTCAAATGGATATGTGCCGGCCTATATGGGTGGCGGTCGAGCAGTTTCAGCAGCTTTCCCGCTGGGCCATCATCTGGGACAGGATATGGCGTGGGTTTCATGCAGTAGAAGGCGTACTCGCCGTTAACGTCTGTTATGAACTTTCCACGCAAGTTACAATCGATTTGATTATCATCTTGCTGCTCGTATAAACCTTGATAGCCGCGTTAATTCCACATGCTTGTTTTGACCAAAAATTTAGACTAACCATTCGTAGAAGCCTCCCATACATCAATGGTGGCATTGGGTAAAGGCTTCTTTGTTACTGCGTCAAGCACACGTCCATGCATGTACACAATCTCCGCATCAGCAGGCGTGTCGAAGGAGATGGTGGCTCCCTTTTCACGGATGGGGTGATCGGTGCGGAAGAATGGGCCTAGAATAGCACTCCGGGTCGCCAAAGTAGTAGCTTCTGAAGCTTTCTTGAAAGTAATTTCGTCCACAAGTCTATGATTGTCTAGTCAGTCTCTACGCAACTGTGGAATATGTACTGTCTTGAAGAAATAAACATACGATTCCAGCCCGATAACGTCGCACAGAAGTTGTCCTTCATTTCGCTTGTCGTCACTCATCTGGCCGGCCCAATTGATTAACTGAACGCCTTCCATCCACTCGTCCGCCGTGAGCTCGACTTCGCGGGCAAAATCATGGATATGTTTCGTCAAACTTGCCATAACCTCCCGCATGCGCGGTGAGGTGTTAGGGCCCATGGAGTCGATGACATGTTGGGTGAAATTGGGATCGAAGCGCGGGGTATCAGATGCTGGTTTAGTACTCATGATGGCTAAAAACTGTCGAAGTACTGCTGATGATGTTTCTAGATATTGCCCGTGTATGGATGAGAAGGGTAGCTCTTGCAGCGAAATGTGAGTTGTTTAAAGTTGTCCGCAAAAGTTTGTATATCAGGAGTTTATGTTTTCAAAATGATGTAGGGATATCGGGGGTTTCTTGTCGTTCTTGTTGTTGCTGATGTTGCTGACCTTCACCATAGCACCATAGCAGGTAGTGGAGGGGTGTAGTCAGCTTAATGTACCCCGCATGGGGTCGGCAGATCGGATGGACTAAAGCTAGAGCGCTGTACACCCACCAATAATATGAGAAGACGGACTCGGCTTTTCGTATTATTGGTCCTTATATCCGATGCTCCAAAAACCACAGATCACACTGGGTATGGCTCCATTGCGCTTTCTTTGGAAACACCCCCAACTAAACTACGCATGCCCGACACTATCCGCTCCCTCATGAGCCAGTTTCTCCACCTGGAACTGTGGCTCTCAATGGACAAATAGAGGAAAATACGTGAACCTTGCGTCCAAGGCTGGAAGGCAGAGGAACGACACCACAGGCACGATGAAGGCCTCCTGGTGGTGTGCAGCGTCTCTGTGAATGACTACAATATCAGGCAAAGAAAGTCCAAGTGAAGAGAACAGACCATGAATAGAACAGACTGCGAAGAGATAAACTATGAAGGGAGCAAACTATGAAGAGAGCAGATTATGGAGAGAACAGATTATGAAGAGAACAGATTATGAAGAGAACAGACTATGAAGATATGTCAGGAAATTCCCAGTATATATCTAGGGATTGCAGAACAAATGATTATGAGACGTTCAAAGTGATCACTATTCGCATCGTAATGCCATACATTGGTGTATGTATGTCTAAATTCTAAACCCTCAACCCATTCCCCGCCCAACAGCTTCACAGCAATCGCGTGTCTTCTTCCAAAAACTCCCATCCTGGTTCATCACTACCGTTGGGCCTACTTGCTCTCTTGAAACTCAACTCTAGCCCCTCAATCGACGCCACTGGTTTGATAGCGCTTACTTCCGCATTCCACCCCTTACTAACCCACCTTTCCCGATATCTCTCTTGATCAAACAGCCACGGGCACTGCGTCCTCATTTGTTTCATCACCGTTCCACTAATCTGGTCCACAGAGTGGTTATGCCTCAGCTTGAAGAAATCCTCCGTCTGCTGGGCTCGCAGCTGCGCTTGAACTGCCTCGCTGTACTGTCCCACTCGAAATAAGAGTAAATCGTAATGCATCAGAGAGACTCTACCATGCCAGGATCCTCCAGAAACTGCACGGTGGTAAAGGCCGGTCAGCGCGGCGATGGCGCCCATGACGCCCGTGCCGTAATCAGAGATGGGGAAAGGAGGAATAACTGGTTCTTGAAGACCCATGAACTTTCCTTGCGCCCACGCAATTCCGGTAGCCTATTTTGACTTCAATCAGCGGGCTGTCTAGGTGGAGAAATACAACAGTTTCATATAGGGCAGCGGAAAAGAAATACGAGAGGGAAACTTACGCAGTCAGCAATTTGCTGCCATCCTGGGCGATAGGCCCATTCCCCCTCATACCCGAAGCAATTCTCATTCACATACACAAATCCCTTCCCTCTCTTCAAAGCTAACTCTGTGAGTGCCTTTGCGCCATAACCCAGCTTCTCTAGAGCCCCTGGTCGATACCCATCCACAACAACATCGGCTTCCAACAGTAATTTGTCGAAAATTTTGCGTCCTTCAGCTGACTTAAGATCAATATTTGCACATTGTTTGCCAAAATTGACGTCCACTTGGAAGAAAGGCACGTCGGGGAGGTTCGGTGAAGTGACCTTGAGCACGTCGGCACCGTATTCAGCGAGAATACGGGCGATGACAGGTCCGGCGATAATGCGGCACAGTTCGAGAACTTTGATACCGGAGAGAACCCTGGCTTTTGCCCCAGGCGCATCTTGAGAGAGGGGTACCGGCGGTGTAGTGGACTCGAGCGGTACCACAGACCATGGAGGAAGATCGTTGTTCAACTTTCCATGTGGTGTAGCAATGAAATCCTCGTGCTTGTGCGCTGTAACGCCGGCCTGAGCGAGCTCTTTGTTTTTGGCCTCGAGCTCCTCAATGGTAAATTGTTGAACGTGGGACTCAATGCATTGCGAGATGTCTTCGATGGTCTTGAGATCTGGGCGGAAGGGAGGGAGACCGATCATATTTAGTGTCGTGTTTGCCTCGAGCGAACCGTGAATGTGGAAGTAAGTCTCAGGTGTCTTAGTAGCATAGAGATTTGCCGACATACGGCGGTATGGATCTGATTGAGCCTGGAAGAGGTCGGTATCTAGATAATCCCCGTTAACGTCGACTGAGCGTAGATCACGCGACTATTGAGATTACCTTTCAGCTTTGCTTTAATGCCTACATCATATTTTCCTAATCCGTCGATTGTAGAGAGATATGTCTGAAAGAGGAAACATGTCGTCTGCTCTAGATTGATCTGAATCTTGCGTGAGCTTTCGCCGTACTTCAAATTCGCTAGGGCTGTTGCCACAAGGGCCTCGACGCCTTTTAACGCAGATGTTGTCTCGGTCTCTTTGAAGGGTATTGGGAAGTAAATTGTATTCTTCTCAGAAGTAAACTTGACATTCTTTGCCAGTGCCTTGGCACTTTTTGGTAAATTCAACTCTTCCCCAAGGTTGCACAGGAGGTCAAATATAGACTCAGCTTCAACGCGAGGGGAATAAGCCCCGAGATTTAACGATGTCATGCTGCTTTCTTAGATGGATGGACTGTACCGACCCAGTGGTGGGGAGAGAGGCTCTTTAACACTTCTAAAGAGTGGTACTCCAAACCTGATAATTGATAAACGAAGGGAATGATGGTGCCTAGAGGGAGACTGATAAAAGTAGACTAAAAGTTTATGAGAAAGAGACAAACGTTGCGCAATATACATCAAGTTCGTTCTTGCTCCTGTACCAAAGGACGGGACAGTATCCACATCCCATCTCGGTATTCAAGGTATTCTATGAGAGCCGCATGTTTGTAATGGAATCGAAGCGAGGCGTTTGACCCGCTCCTTGAAGCGCCGACATACATGATGCGAGAAAACCGGATGTGATGGAAATCGGATGGGATTGTGTCCATCAATTAGGAGGCGCCGATCCGGGAGTGGGGTCCGGACCGGACCCCACTCCCGGGCACAACGATTCTGCCCAGGACAGGGAAGCGACTGCCGTTACATCCTTTCAATGTACAGGAGAGGAGCCAATGCGTCTACCAGTAGAGGCATTGCCGCGGAAGTGGCCACAATTGCAATATGGCGTAGAAGGTATGCGTATGTAGCTACCGACCTGGGCCGGTATCGAGAAACTAATACTCAATATTCCCAGCGTCTCTCATTTTTTTTGGCTCCCTAATAAACCCCGATCTAAAACTCAATCAAACCTAATAACAGTACAATAATCACAATACCAACTATGCCTTACGCAAACGTCAACTCTAAGACGCTGTTCTTCACGCTCAGCCCCTCGCAATCTTCCACGGCTTCCCCACTGACCGTCCTCTTCATCCACGGACTAGGCTCCTCTTCATCTTTCTTCCAAACCCTCGTACCGACCCTAACCAGCCAGGGCTACCAGTGCCTAACATTCGACACATATGGCTCGGGATTATCACCCTATACCGGCCATGGAAACAGCACCACTTCAATAGCCGCTGATGTTATCGCCCTTCTCGATTCCCAAGGAATCACAGAAAATGTCGTCGTGGTAGGTCACAGCATGGGCGGCATTGTCGCCTCTCTTCTCGCTGCGGAGGACTCGGTGAGCAAGCAGCAGCGATTCAAGGCTGTCGTCTTGATCGGACCTGTGAACCCGAATCCTGGCGCTGCAGAGGCATTTGGGAAACGCATTAGCATCGTTGAGAAAGGTAAAATGAACACACCAACCAATTCTGCATGAGATGTTGACGGGAATTGCTTGATATAGATGGCATGGAGACCCTTGCCGCCAGTATCCCGACTGCAGCCACAGGCAGCAAATCCACGCCTCTCGTCCACGCTTTCATTCGTGCCCTACTTCTCGGAACTTTGCCAGCAGGTTACATATCACTTTGCAAAGCTATTGCAGAAAGCGCCGTCCCAGCATATGAGAACATCAAGGTGCCTCTGCTGATTATCGCAGGAGCAGAGGATAAGAGTGTGTCCATGGACGGAATTTTGCACATAATGGAGAATTATGCTAGCACTAAGAAGGAATTACAAACACTTGAAGGGGTAGGGCACTGGCACGTCTTGGAGGCATTTTCTCAGGTGCAGGAGATTATCGAAGATTTCTTGAAGGAGCTGTAGAGTTTAAAATGAATGAAGCCAAGATCGAAACGCTCACAATTATGTTTTGACATGCACGCAGCTAACACAAGTGATATTGTACGTTTATTTACTGCCTGCGTTTAAGAAGACCTGATAGAATGCAAGACGTCTGTCCGACCCTTGTCCCTCAAATTCTGCTTTTGCGACCCATTTCATTGTGGCCTCGCCCCCTGTTTTGAGTCCATACACAACATCGCCCTCTAGCATGTACGTATCTGGGCGTTCCGCGGAACTGTAGTACGTATAGGTATGTTTCCTGCTAGAAATCTTCGACCACATGCCTGTTCGAAGCTGCAAAATATCTGTGTCGCAGTCAGCTGAGTTCCCTATAACCAAGTCACCCTTCGTTACATTTGTCAGGCTGAAGGGCAGACATTATTGGTGTATCATTATTATGGGAATAGGTAAGCACATACCCGCCTGTCCAACAGCCCTATTGTCGCCCATAATCAATGTTGCATCCCCAGCAAAAAATGTCGTGTACTTCTCATGTGCGGTACCATCGTCAGATGTGGCATAAAAGGCTTTGAACCAGTCCTGAATATTGGCTTCCATGATAGCGGTAATCTTTTGAAGGTGAACACACACGTAATCTCCGGCGTCTAGGTGATGAGAGTTGAGGCAGTCGGAGGGCGCCTTTATGTCGAGGTGTGAGGGGAAACAGTACTTACTACCTACACGTCTGATTTAACAATATAGAATAAATACCGGATCCCCATTCCCACAAATTGCGGGGAGCTTCCCCACGGGCGACGGACGGCGCGACTTCGGATGACGTCGACCGGATACCTCGATGTCCCGCGGCGGTTCCGCGGATCTCGGATGGCGCTCCGCTATCCACCAAAATCTACCTGTTGACCGGATGACTGAATGTTGCCATATGGTTGCACGGATCAAGTAACGTTAGGAGAATGTTAACATATTAATTTATCACTGCAAACACATATTTGAAAAAGCTGGTTATCCAGTCCTTGCGGGTCAATGTCGCCTGTTGATGATAGGTAAGAACCAACCGCCCACCGATTGCGCACTACAGTACATTCTTCCTTCGTCTTAATCATTATTGATATTACAGTATAAATACATTCTGTTCCCAAACTACTCATACTACGCATCCACCCCATGTAGCCTCCTCAAGAGGTTAAGGGGGGCTAACTCGTATCTGTGATCCCATACAGTGGCGTCCATAGGTCCTGTTGATATGGGTCTTGGGTAACATTCATAAGAAATGCATCAAAGTCGAGCGAGTAGTCTGGCGGGCTAACGTGTGGCGGCGAGTCCGATTCCAGCGGTATCCGCTGCCCATTTCCTTGTCCCATTTCTGACTGGAAACCAATTCCTCCTGGTTGGTTACCACTGGGAACATTCGCCCCTCTATTGCTTCCAGTTTGCGGCTGGGTTTTGTCGTCGACGCCCCCAGGCTTCGTACCGTAGTGCATGGCACCGAACAAGGCAGAAAAGATGGCTTCCTGTTTAGATTTACTACCTGTTGGCACGGCACAAGGAACAGTATCTTGCTCGATCGCCTCACTAAATGCGAGGAGGATCTCTAGGAACCGGCGTGCAAGCGGATCGACTTCACCGAAATGACGGTGTAGATTGAGCGCCGTGTACATGGCATGATTGTTATCAATGTCGTGATAAACGGCACAGAAGCCATTGGTACAAATGATGAGTGCTGCGGTGAAAAGCCAATAGCTGCGATTTTGGTTAGTTGGTTTGGAGACAATATGCTGGGGACACCTACATTACGAATGGATCTCGACGAGGGAGCGCACGCTTGAGAAGAGCTGCCTGCACGGCGTTAATGGTATACAATGCTGACCTGACACACGCTGCTTGAAATGGCGCGGACTTCGCGGAATCGGTCTCTGGCAATTCATGCGTTTGCCGTGACAGGAGGCTCCCATCCGTATCCCTCAGGGCCCGAATCTCATCTGAAACTCTCTGTAGCAGGAAGGGCCTTGTCAACAATATAATGCCGTGGAAATAATTCAAATTTACATGCAATTGCGCCAGGGTCGCTTTGGGATCCTCATCTGGCAGATCGATATTCTGCCAGTGTAGAAACGTAGGTAGGGAGTCTTTGCAGGCTTGGAATTTATTTGAGATCGCGTGTGCAAGCTCCGTGGAAATCTTGCGATCTGCGTAGACATTCGAGAGAATGTCACCGACAAGACACGAAGCGCGCACAGAGGCGCTGATAGAGGCCAATTCAAGGGTGTCGTCAGAGGAGGTCCAGAGGTCGCCGGAATCGCTGCCAGCAGCCAAAGAGTCCGTTGCATCACGGCAGTGGATGCCATTTGGGCGGCCAAGCATTGCTGAGAGGAAACAATCCATCACGTACAAACTTCGCCAAACATTCCGTCTTCGGAAAAAAATAAGCCGAGGTCTACTAATGAGACTGGAAGGGTACGAACCTAACACGCTGCTCAGGTGCAGTGAAAGAGAAATCAGACCGTTTCCTATGCAAACCAAGCGCATATGCTGATCTTATTGCCATTCCTGTGACTAGTTAGACCAGCAAAAATGCAGAACAAGGGGAACGAACCCAAGTAAGCCCATGCAGCGTTGCGTTTAGCTACAGTTAACATAAACACCGTGACTAGTAGTAGCGCTTGAATAGATGTGATGTCTCCGTCTTCAAAACCCGATACTGGATCGTTCAGATGCGTTGCATTTACGTAAAACATCTCAGCTCTACCAACACTACCACCATCGAGCCGCTCAAGTATTTGGCGTCCGCGGGGACTAGATACATTAGAGCCCATCATTAGTTGCAGGCCTACTGCGAAAACGAGATTTAGAATCGATAAACGTGATTGCTTCGTCTGCAATGGATTGTCGTATATAGATTGAACCTCTTGAGTAAATGCCTCTCGATCGAATATGAGAATTGTCCCCACAGTCTCCAGGGGCGTCAGTGGCGGTCCATACACGTTCCAGGAGGGAAATTGAAGCTCACATTAGAGAAAAAAGATTCAAGAAGAAAATCAGCCGCCTCCTTATCAGGCAGAACATAAGTTGGCGTCAACCCTGTCGAAATCGACCCCTCGACAAGTTTGCCTTTATGCACATCGTTTGTGAAGTTGCAAGGCCCTATCGTACTCTCTACGAGTCTTCGCATTGTATCGAGATACGATAGACTTGCTGAATCACCCAGATATACTACACAAAAATTAGAAATATTCCTCGGGCCTCAATGGACAAAACTTTGCTACCCACGTAATCTGCCTTTCCCATCCTGCAGCATCCGCAGCTGCTCTCCGAGTCTCTGTCCTTCAGAGTTTCCCACCGACGTACTCCCCATCACCTCCCCTGTTGACGCTGGTGCTTGGTTCATGGGGGGCAACATCTTCGAGGATGTAACTTGGCTCTCTGTGCGTATGTACCGCTCATTTCGAAATGGAGGCGTCCTTGGGGGTAGGTTTGAACCTTGGTTTTGCGGCAAGGGTAGTTGTGGGGAGGCGCGAGGATGGAGTTGCCTGTGGGCCTGGGTGGATTGAATATTGCGCCCATAACGTTGTTGCCTTGAGTGAATTCGGGCGCGATCTCGAGGGATATCTGCGTATGTACACTGGGTTGAGCGTGAGGAGCACGCGGTACAAGGTTGGAGGCCACTGCACTGTATCATCAAACAGTCTTAGCGTCATTTATATATGTATTTTTACCACGAGAAATACGAATCGTCAGAAGCGTGGTCTCGGGGACTCCAACCATCTATCCATGCATACATACATACCTTGAGCTTCTTCTCCTGGCACGTGAGACAGGCCTTTTTGGTGCGCCGTCGAGGCCCTGAATCACTGGATCTCGGCTCCTCAGCCATGCCGACGCCTGTTGTGCCGACGGATGTGCTGACCACTACTAGTAGCGAAGGCCCCTTGTTCTCTGAGAATCAGAACAGCAAATAATCTTCCTAGGATTCGTGCATCGGATCAATGAGAGTGAGGGTATGGGGCTGTGAAAGTGTGTGAGAGAGTTGTAGAGAGAGCGGTTGGGGAATGTCTCTCGTCTCCACTGCAAACATTTAGCGCCAGTGCGGGGTTACCGGGGTAAGTTGGAGATGGGGAGGTGACCCGACCATCCGTCTCCCCCATCCGTCTCCCCTGTCCCCAAAATCCCTTCGCACTGCCCCTCCTACGGACGGGTCTACCGTGGGAAAAGGGAGGGCTGGGATGAAGGAGCTATTAAGAGATGTTATCATATCCCGTCTATGTGTCTCCTACATACAGTACTATATATTATGAACACAGCACAACACAAAGTATTAGTTTTTAGGCTGCTGAACTCGCAAGCTTTAGGTACTGCTCTATGCCACCACAACACACCTACTTTAGCCCCACTACGTACTATCTTCGCCCTCGTCTACCCTTAACTCAAGCTCCCTAGCGCGCTCTCTATACCACCTTAACCTGTCTCTCTTATCTGGGATCATCCGCTCGACGTCGCCCTCCAAGATCCTCCTCTCGCTTCTCCAGATCGCCGTACCCTTTCTGTACCGTTGTCCGCGCGTATTCATCTTCCCATAACCCTCATCGTCTGGTTGCTCTTCGCCTAGCTCAGGCCGTAGTCTCCCTGCTGCCGCTAAGCGTCGTCGTTCCCCCCATGAGAGCAAGAAAGCGAGAAGCATCCACAGTATCGTGCTGATGAGAGAGCGTGTGGCGAGTGGGGTAAGTATGAGGTATAGCATCGGTACTACTGGGATGGTGGAGAAAAGGAGGTGACCGAGGGCGTTCATTTTGGGTCTTGGTAACGTGCGTCGTGATAGAGAGGAGTCATGCAAAGAGGAGACGTGATGATACACAGACTGCTACAATAAACCGAGTGCAGTAGATGGCTTTATTTGCTGATGTGGTAGGAATCTCCTTAGCTCAAATTTGTCTCTTTATGTTATCTCCTCACTTCCCTGGGATTACTCGAAACACATGCTGGGGGAAATACCGGAATACGGGGACCGCACCTAAAATGTGATAAAACGGGAGGTGTCTCCGGTGACCGGAATGGCACAACGGGGCAGAACCTTTAACAGTAGGATATAGTAAATAGAGCCGTAAAATCAATTGAATTTCTAACTAATCTACGGGCCTACGTACGCTATTTGTAGGCCTGGGCGATTTAGTTAGGCCGAACAGAAGTATCACTTTCGGCAGCATCAAAAATTAAAGCAGCCGGAATAGAGCATCATAGTAGAATATAGTAACCGTAAAGGAATATAAAGATTGGATCAATTAACTAGCTAGTAATATCTATTAGGCCTATACTACTAATTGTAGGCCCTAGTGATTTACAGCTTAAACCCTAAGCCATACTTAACTCCATGCCTAGCTTTGTGCTGAGAAAGCTCCAGTTCGACATATAGGCGATTCTACTATTGTAGCTCAATTAAATGGTTTGAATGGTCCTCAGAACGACGTACTGTGGTTTTGTAGACGCTGTCGCCTGGTTACTAGCAAATACCCGCTGTTATAATTTTTTTGGTTCTGCCCTCAAGATATATTATTTGTTATTTTACTTTTATTTTTACTTAAGCGGAAGATGGTCATGGAATACATAATACATAACGTACATGTATAGCGAACCGGCCAAACAAGCGAACAGGCCAAAATTATCTACCCCCGCAACAAAAATTACGATAAATCCACCATGACACTAGAAATCAATTGAAACTACTCGGAGTCCTCTTCCTCAGACGTGTCTATTACAATCTAACAAGTGCGCGCATTGTGTCCAGTCTCTCTACACTTCCTACAGCGGCGTGCACGCGTTTCTTCCCTTGGCTTGCGACCACTGCCCGCCCTTATTTCCTGCTCTACTTGCTGCACAACATCCCTCTCGTCCTGTAGACCCTGCGCATCCTGTTAACTAAGTGATCCTCCTTACTGTAGACGTGTTTTTTTAGCCCTCCGGCGCTTGCTTAGTACTTCATTTGCCTGTTGTAGGTGTTGGTTCTCTGCTTTTAGTAGCGCAAATTAATGCATTATTTGCGATGCACCCTTTATAAACTAATTAACAGCTATATAGATTAAGGTTAGAGAGCTATTTTAATGACGCGCAATTTGATTTTTAATAAAGGTAGACTGTAATGAGGCTTTAATTAGGTTATTTAGTGTCTAGGAAACCTAAGGTTAAGCAGTACCTAGGCGGGAGGTTAGAGGTGTTAGTGTCTTTAACTTAAGATTAAGTGTAGAGATCACTCTATTTAGGTTGAATGGAAGTAGTTCAGCACCTCAGAAGCCTCCTTAAATGTTGCTTTCTATCATTATAATGTTAAATGTAGCGTAGAAGGCAGGAAAGAAGTCGTCCTTAGTAATGTGAGAAATATGAGCTTATATTATATCTTTAATTTGCTAACCGTAAGCCTTCTTTAATAGGCTAAAACAGCTAACGTTAAGTGGCTGGAGTATATAGGAAGAGTGAGTAGGCATATAAAGCGTAATAATGTTATGTTCCTTATAGTATTCCTTAAACTTATCTAAGTGGTGGCTCTTATGACTATTAAGGACTAAGAGGCAATAACCACTAACACTCCAGGTCTTTGTATGCTTCTTAAAATGCTAAATTAAATCTATGCCTCTCTCGTTTATAGTCTAGCCATTTTCTATAACAGCAATTACCTAATCGCTTAGAAACCCACTGTTCTCATACTAAGATGCAAGGTAGTTTTTGCCTGCAATAATGACAAATGGCAGCACTGCCCAACCTTAAGAACTAACACCTTAGATTACTATAACCCATTCCTGATTGCTAGGCTGTACCTTCTTTGCTTTTGTACGCCCGTCTAAGCTTGTCACAACTATAGCAGTTGAGATAACGCCTATTATAAACCCAGTCTTATCAAAGTTGTAGATATCTGCTTCATTAATGCTATATTTTGTAATTGTGTTGCATAGAAGCTTAAACTAATAACAGATGACTTCTAGGTCCTCGCACTTAGCCCTCTAGTAGTCGTATTTGCGCTAGAAGCGTGTCCGGAGCTCTACACACCGCTTAACAAAGTTTGAAGCCTAATGCGACCTAACGCATGGCGCGTCGTGTGTTATAAGTAGCCGATTTGCTATATCTTTAACAATAGACAACTGAGGAGGAAATCCTTTTGTAGCTAGGTCAAGTATGTATTGAACAAGGACTGATTCCTCTAGGTTTGTTTATTTCCGTGAGTTGGCTTGGATATCGCGTCGTGAAGGTATGCCTAGTAATCGACGACCTAGCTTACGGTGGTCCACAGAAAAGGTCCTAGCTACAGCTTAAAGGCGTAACTTTGGGTCGCTTTGTAGAGCTTGCATAGCTAGCAGTAATTGCCTTTCATCATTTTTTGGCAGCATGTTTTGTTGTGGAGGAATTTGACATTTAGTTGGGGGTTATTGTCACTGCATCATTTTGGCCGGTTCGCTTGTTTGGCCGGTTCGCTATACATGTACGTTATATATTAGTTGATACCATGGAGGATTTCTACATGATCTAGCAGGAAAAAAAGGGTTTAGATCACACGATAGATTGGGCCCCTTTTGTTTTAACATGATGCCATGGGGCAACCGTTACAGGCAGGACACTGTGACGCAGACCATCACTGCTAAAATAACGAACCACAGCAACATGATTACACAACGGCGAGAAGTACATGACATTGATAAATATACGACAGTGAGAAAAGGACTCAGCGTCAAGAACGCAAGGTCTGGGTGGAAAATACCACCGAGAAGCGACCCCTTTCGAATAAGATGATTCATTGCTCTGAGGCGGCGGACACTTCCCTCTTCGATTGGTAGCCCAAGGAAATTCTTCGAGTCGGTAGCTAAATTCAAGGTTGGCATTCATTTAAATATCAAGGTAATTTGGTATCTTTCTCCGCCTGAGAGTTCCTATCAAAACGTAGTCCATGAAGTAATTGAGTTCAAATTGCTCTGATATTCTACATATCCCGTGCTGTACTATACAATCTACCCCATCCCATTATTCCCGTGGCGAAATGCGAACACCAAACGCCAACAATGCCTCGCTTTCTGCCAGTATTCGTTGAATCTCCAATAGAACTCGCCCGCAAGTCCTTCGATAATAGCACCTCCGATAGGCTAAACGCACGTATACTCCCGTAAATGCCGGTGTACCCTAAGACAACTAACTATTCTGTAGATGAGACCAAGGTTTCTCTAAATTGTCTTCTTTAACTCCAACACTAGTACACGGAATGGATTGCGCTATAACTGAGGTTATGTGCTGGTACTGCTCGCGGCGGTCCTGGTGGCGGTCCTGATGGTGGTTCTGATGGTGGTCCTGATGGTGGTCTTGATGTTGCTGTCGCTGATGCCTTTTCTTCTGTGCCGCTACGGATCGCTTCCAGCTGTTGCTGTATCACTAGTACGAGGCTCGACCTTCGGTAGAATCCCGTCACGGGCGTCTCTCACAATCTTGTGCAGCATATAATGGATAGTGCTGACAAACACTGCCGTTAAGGAAAACACCGCCCACTGCAGAATCTGCAACGGCGACCCCTTCGTGACCGCCAACCCAGCCGATGACCCCTTCGTGACCGTCAGCCCAGCCGACGACTCCGGCTGGGCTGGTGGCGCAACCACCGCCATAGGGCTGATGCTGAAGGTAAGAAAGTATGCCACAGTGAAGGCAGCACCGACAGCGCCCCACAGTGCGATCCGCGTGGTGGCAATCCAGCGGCGGCAGGATTTTACAGACTTCTCGTCGGTGCTGAGCCATGCACACCAGAAGGCGATGTCACCGCAGGCGATGAGGATGCCGCTCAAGGCGGGAAGAGCGAGGGATACGGATTGTTGAAGGGCTAGGACATGCTGGACGACGTCGATCGAGAGGGATAGTTTCGTGGCCAGGTCCGCAGGGGGCATTCCAAGGGCTGATATGCAGACTCTGTTGTCGACAGGGATTGTATTGGGAGTTGTAATGGGGGTTGTACTTGAATTTGTACTGCAGATCCCTGTGTAACTGTTAGTTGTGTATATATAAACAGAGAGATTGCTGCTTACCGATGTAGCCAAACTGGACCTTACTGCCGGGGAGCTCGGCGATGAAAAGCTCGGGTATCCCCGGAGAGAGTGAGATGCAGCCCACCATGGACAAAACTGCGTGACGACAGTGAGTATGAGAGAATATGCAGCTGATGAGACAAATGGATCCTTATCTGATGTGATGATGACGGGTACCAATATAATGTGTGCATAATGAATGGCCTCAATCTTTTCTAAACGGGAGTTGTCAGCTGTGACTCCCAAGGTCATTGAAGTGAAAGCGTACTTATCCACTCCCACATCTTTGCAAAATGTAATTCCAAAAAGGCTCGAATTAAAATGATGTTATTATTGAAAACTGGGAATAAGGATACGAGACTTGAAGTTGATTGTATCTAATGTCGTTGTATCCTGCTTGTTTGGGTGGAGGTATAGCGGACATCAACACAACATATATACTGATTCACGCTCCCAACCACATTCTATTCCAACTCTAAAAATACCAAATAAAGCATCACATAGACGCCGCACTCTACGAAACACCAACACTCAGCCATGGCATCCAAAACTCGGATTCTGGAAAGCCTGGCCAGAGTGAAGGTCCTTCCAGGAGGCATAATCAAGCACCCAAAAAGGCGACTAGCTATCATCGTTTGCCCGCGCCTGTAGACAATATGGTTATCCCCAAGAAAGGCCGGCGTTTCGGATCTCAATTGTCTCATAATAGAGGGCGGCAGTGATGTTGGTATTCTCCTCCTGAGTTTAGTGACGGTGGACCAGCGCTTCGGGCTCCAGTAACGCCAGACGGGAGGAGGCAGTGTTGGTGGTGGCCTTCCAACATCACTCAAGAGAAAGTCGGCGCTTCATCATTCTGTCTGAAGCGTCCGTAAGATGGGCGTCAACGTTGTTGGAATCCCCAAAACGTCAGTGAAGGGGTGGGCCCATCGATATTGAGCTTGCAGATGGAGGGTGTGGCGGTGTTGGTACCCCTCTCCTAGATCGGCCACACAGCGATCAGCGCTTCAATTCTCTGCCCCTTCCAGAATGATGGCATTGGTAATGTTGGAATTCCCATGTCGAACAACCATCAAGGTTGGCCGTTTGTCAGGCCGTCTCCTCGATGTTGGTTCAGAATAGCGCCACGTTCCCCTGAAGAGCCGAATATCGCGCCAGAAATGGCGGTTTCATCTTATTCCACACATGATAAGAGATGGCGCAACTTAGATTTGGCTAGTACAGTGATGGATGCACGAGGCGTCTTTTATGGAATAGGCGCGCGGGTCGCGCGATGTTGGCTCTAAGCCAGGGGGGACTCTGGATGAAACGCAACGGCGGACCACGTGTTGGATATGATGGCAGCCATGTACCGACACCATAGGGCCGGCCGTATTGGGAATTTTTGTTTTGCGTGGTTGCGGCCAAGAAATGGTATATGCCATTTTTCGCACTCTTGTTGGAATCTAGTGGGGCTTTCTTTGGTGAGTATTGGCGGCCCTGATCACTAATCTAATACCCATAAAGCTTCCTCGATGGATCTAACCCCCGCCTATCCGAGAGTTAGCAGCGTAGTATTAACACTTTGATATCCCTTGGAATAACAACTAGCGCATTTATGTCAGCTTACCTCAATCCAAAATATCTCATCTTCTCTACTATATTTATCCTCAATTCCGTGCACTGAAGGCAACAAAACGGTAGTCAAGATAGCCTAGCATATGCGCCCTGCGGGTCTACATCAGGGCCCCATGTAGGCGCCATGGAAATCTACGACCCTTTCAGCGGCCCACTTTCGGCCGCTGTGGAGCAGGGCCCAAGGCCTCATCAAGAAGACCTCAAGTTGGCGCAGCTCTCATCTATGGCAGTGCACGTTTGGAGAGCGATAGACCCGTATATGGCATTACAGTAAGTCAGAACATATGCATTGTAATTATTGGATGAAATCCGACAGCGTGGGACAACCGGGAGACAACAGACAGCTGGCGAAAATCGACAGCAAACTTAGAAATGCTGTGTAACGGACCCTCGGAGAGAACTGAGATGATCTTGGAAAACGAAAACTAAACTTTAGCATGTACTACAGTATTAACTAACTCGGTGCTGGTCAGAGCTACACAGTATTGGTATCACAACCGCTTCACTACATCCCCCTCTCCCGACTTTAGCGGCTCGCGCCTGCCCCTTATAACTTCGTCCCCGTCTCCTTCTTCAGGCCCGCCGCAATTCCACGACTCGTGATATCACTGATCGCCAAATTCGTCACCATGGGGTTCACCCCACTCGCCGACGGGAACACACTGGCATCTGTTATATAAAGTCCCTTGGTGCCCCACACCCTACCCTCCTGATCAACCACACCATCTGCCTTCCTCGCACTCATCCTATTCGACCCCATCTGATGTGCGCAAGCAAATGTTGCGTTCGGCGGCGAATTGCCCACCGCCTCCACATGCGCAATCCACTCCACGAAGCGCGGGTCCACAATCTCGCACGTCGCGTCGCCGCCGGTCTCATCCACGATGAATGGCCGGATGCCAGGCACGTTGACGTGGATTTCGCGCGCGCCTGTTACGAGGAGCATGCGCGACATCTCGATCAGGCCGGTGAGAATGTGGCGACGGTCGAATGCGCTGGGCGTGTACTCGATCTTGGGGCCGTGGAGCACGCGGCCGGGGTCGCGGTCGCGCGTGAGTGAGATGTACGAGTTCATGTGCGGGTACTTGGCGGCGGTGGTCTTCCAGGAGGTGCCGGAGTTCCAGTTGATCATGGAGAGGCATAGGGAGGGCATCATGCAGGTTGCCTCGAGCTTGACGCCGTGGCCGTGGCCGTCGAGGTTCTCGAAGGAGGAGCAGACGGTTGTGAGGATGCCGCCTTCCCAAGGGCGGACTTCTTCTTTGAAGAAGGCAGAGACGACGTTTACGGGGTGCAAGTAAAGGTTGCGACCGATTTGGTTGTTCTATAAAGCAGATTTGTCAGCGCCGATACAAAAAAGGGGGCGAAAAGGGGTTTGGGAACGCACCTTAATTCCGCTGTTCATCAGTATGTGTGGTGAGTAGATTGAGCCGGCTGCGACAATGATTCGCTTTGCCTTGACAATAACCTCACGCTTGCCGCCCGCACGCGACGTCCACAGTCCCTTGACACCAACCGCCTTCTTCCCATCCATCAAGACCTTCTCAACTGCCAAGCCCTCGACAAACTGGGCGCCCGCGCGTGCCGCATCAGGCAACCAGCACACATTTGGCCCTTGCTTCTCGCAGCTCGAGCAACCCATAATGCAGTGGCCACAGTAATGCTCGTTGCCGGCCGTGTTCTGCGGGACGGCCTTGGCCGTATGCCCCATGCGGCGCGCGCCTTCGAGGAGGATCCTGTTGCCATGATTGTGGCGGATGTGCTTGTCGGAGACACCCATGCGTTCGCAAACGCGGTCAAGGGATTCCTGGAAGGTGGCAGAGGTAAAGAGAGGGAGGTTGCGGTCCTCGGCCCACTCTTTGCGGACGAAGCCTTGGGGCTGCAGCGCGGCGGACCAGTTGACGGTTCCACCACCGCCAAAATTGGAACCGGTTAAGACGTTGACTGAGGAGTCTTCGCTTGGGATTACACCGCCATTCTCAAAGAGGTGGATCATCCCCTGTGCTTCGGTCATTGGGAGCTGCGCGGAAGTGTAGTGGTATGCCTTGTCAACGACGAGGACGGAGAAGCCGGCTTCGGCAAGGTTCTTAGCTGAGATACCACCGCCGAGCCCGGAGCCGACGATCACCACGTCAAAATCGAGGATGGCAGGTGTCTGGGACTCGGGGAATTGCAGGAACGTGTACTCATACGAGGGTCCCGGCGAGTATTGTAGCGGGATGGCGCTAAATCCTGTGATCGTGGGGAAGAGGCGCGAGGATTTGATGTGAATCATCTTCCCAATAGACGTCAAAGTATTGTAGAGAGTGCGCATGGCGCCAAGATAGCTTGTGCCCCAGCTCTGGAGGATTGCTGTTCGGGACTTAATATCAAGCTGGTCCAGCGGCGTGGCATAGCCGGTGAGGAGGAGCGCTCCCGGGCGGGTGCTGAGAAATAACTGTAAGTTCGAGCTCCCAATCTCACGCGAAACGGGATGGCCTACCTCAGAACCGACAATATTATCATCAGTGGTCTCCTCTGATCCTCCCTCGCGTATGACAAGAGCTGTCTCCTCAACAATCCCTTGAAGTCCTCACTCTCGCTCGGCCGCTCCGCCAGGTACGCATCCAGGGTTTCTCCCTCCTTGTTTCCTGCCGCGCGCGCAATTGCTCCATATTCCTCCTCCGAGATGACGAGCTCGTCAACCGCGCGTGACGGTGAGGCTGCTGAGGCCCTTACGATCCGGGGCACAACGGTGTCCATTAGTGCAAGGAGGATGGACCATTGTGCCGAGGTGAAAACATCGTCAGGGAGTGGAGGGAGGGGAGTCGAAAGGGGACCAAGGGGGGTGCTCATGATGGGATAGAAGCGTTTATACGTCGTGAACAAGGGATAGGAATGTTCAATTAAAAGAATTGCCAGAGAAGAACAGAATCAGTTCTGTTGAGGTGAGTATATTGCTTCCCCAGTCTTTCCCCACACGTGCATTCCGGGGGTTCCCGGCGGGCCCCTTGGAGTCTGAAATGCGGGGAAAGATGCTTGTATTTAGTGTTTTTTGCTTGTGAAAATCATTTGAACATAATAACCACGTGATTATATACAGACAGATCATGTGACTACGTGTATTATGTAATCTTATATAGCCTCGCCCCTGTCTCAACTTCACAACCACATAACTCCAATCTTACCACACGGTGATATGTGTGCCTCTATCTGATTAAAATTCGCAAACTGCATCAGAAGCAGAGGCAGTGGCCTGGTTCGTAATTCAGGTACTGGAAATATACAAACTATCAAAATCGTCGGCATGAGACTTCCCCAGGAGATCTGTGACGATGTAAGAGCTGTGCTATGCTGTTCTAACTTGATACCAGCCCGGTGCTAACATTATTATTGCAGATTGTGATATGCGTCGAGAATGAAGCAAATCCCATTACTCCATATAAGGGATTCAATTCTCAACGCAACGCGGTACAATACCTCACATCACTACGCCTAGTCAACAGAGGGTTTTGTGCCATCGCCTCGCCGTTGCTATTTCGACACATCGTGGCGATATATATTCCCATTCAAAAAGAATCACCTCTAGTGAGACTTATCGAGATTTCTAAAAGTCCTTATGCCGTATATGTACAACGGCTCGATGCCGGGTTTCGGTTCTTTGACAATTCAAGCGCTGAATCACTCTCGTTATATCAGGAAGACCTTGCTGGAATATTACTAGGTTGCTTAGCTAGACTTCAAAATATTAACGCCCTTGAGTTTCACGACGCATCCTTTTCTTTGCCCTGGGAAAATGAGACAACAGCCACTACAGCCATCGTTGCCGCATTGCGCTATGGACTGCTTTCAAACTTGACGGAACTGGAACTCACACTCCCGCTTGGTCCTGACTTTGGGAAGCTACTTGATGACAAAGCTAGCACATTGCGGATACCGATCGAACATACCCTACGGGCCCTTCATCACCTAGGGTTGCACATTGGTGGGAAAGTGAGTCCGTATACACACTCTGACCGGGCACGCGCGTTCTATGTTGAACTCGCCGTCAATATTACTTCCCTTGCAATAAGCAGCGAATGTTTGATAGTTCTCACAAGCTTTGTATCTACCCGTTTTCTCTGCCTCAGATATGTTGATTTAAAAGGGGTAGAAACTTCAGCCGATGCCCTCACTTCTCTCATTACACAATCGAAGGAATCAAGTAGAACCATTCGGTTACATAAAATTACAATTGACTCAGGGCTATGGGAGAGCATATTTAGGCAAATGAGCAGACTATCACACCTACTCGATGTTGACATTGGTTCATGCGGATACTCATCCACAAGGGCAACCCAAAGACTAGCTACACAGCCGCCACACCCTCCTGCTTGGCCACAAGCTATCTTGCCTCAAATTGTTAACGACGGTTGGGCACTTCGCAACTTACTATTGCAAGTGAACACAAACAGAATTGCCGCAGGGTTGCCTGTGATGCCAGAAGGTCCTTAAAAGTGCACGTATTGGGGTTCTCCGTATGGTCTGTATGGAACCAACGTGGTCTAGTATATTCTCCTAGAATAATAATAGGAGAATATATTCAGTAAGTAAGCCTCCGCTTAGCCCTCACAAGCATGATGTTAAATTGATCATAGCTGCTTTTGGTGAAGAGCATGAATGGATGTGTGGATAAATGACTTCGCGCGGTTTACACAATGTGACATAAAAATAAACTCTGCTTAGAGAGCTACAGATTAAAACAGTGAACTGTCTGATTAGAAGCTACAAATCTGAATATTTGAGTAGAATATCAACTGTTCTGGAACTTACTGTGTTCCAGTGATCAATTTAAGCGAGCTTTGCCGCCTCCATATGTTATAACCAAACATCTGTTACTCTCTTACCTTTAACAACAACAACCATCAAAACACAACAACTCCAGATCAAGTTAGTTCAGCAATTGACTGCACTTACTATTGAAAAGAAAGCTGCTGTTGTCTTGAAAAGCCTATACACCATCCTCACAATGGTGGGCCCAGTGAGGTCCAGGCGTGGAGCGCAGAGGTCGACTACAACGTATGGCTACAGACGAGCCCTGAAAGATATTCGTCAGCCCGGGAAAAGATCAGTTAGTGAAATCGTAACATTCATATAACGTTATGCATACTTATTTACTCTGCCTCTGCTAGACTCCTGAGGATAAAAAGAGCTACAAGAAGCTACTTGAAGAACTTCGTCGACGTGAGGACAACCTCAGCAAGGTGAAGCAAGTAAGTTGCAATTAAACCTATGATGCCCGTTTATATTTCAAATTTTTAGGCCTAATGCAGTGTTACTTCCTAGGGAAAAAAGAATGGGAAAAATGACCCTGCAAAGGACGAGGAATATGAAGTCGAGAAGGTTCTTGATTCTCGCGTCCAGAATGGGGAACTCAAATTCTACATCTTGTGGAAGGGGTTTTCGATGGAAGAGGCTACATGGGAACCGCGCTCTAACTTGGAGAATTCGACGGAAGCTATTGATGAATACTTCGATGCCTATCCTGGCAACCCTGGTGGGCCTAAGTCATACAACCGCGTCGGCAGTCGGGCTCTGAAGGCGACTGAGAAAGCAACATAGGCTGAACAGGCATTCCAGTCTCTGTGTGTTTCCTGGCATTACTGTTGCCTGCAGCCTGTTGATCTGTTGATATTCGGACGGTTTTTTTGCTTTATTCTTTGGCGTTCAACGGAGGGGTTTGAATGCCGATCGTCTACAATCGCGTTGAGCCAAACAGGACATGAAGGTCGAACCATCAGACCATGAAGCTTCAAAAACCAATAACTTTTGACATCTACTGGTGGAATTACGAGGAAGGGGCCTATATTGCACGGTCCTTCGTTATAACCCGATCTGGTCCACAGCTCCATTCTTTGTCACAAAAGGTTCAAAACAAAAGGGATGATATGCACAAACATGCCTTAAGCTGTCACTCCTAGTTAGCAATGTCATCAATTGCAACAAATGGTGCTATAGTACTATACGTGACAAATGCTTGCCATTCTTCAACAGCAGTATGTTGTCAACAAAGAAGTTGAGGTGTGGCTTCCTGCTAGCGCGGTCCCAGATCGTCAGATCGTTATCGCGGCAACTAGAACTCCAGTTCGGCGTCATACCGAACTATTTCCAGCACTTACTTCTCTGAGCTACATCACAAACCCGAGCCCTGCCATCACCCTCAGATTCCACACACCATCGCTATGGATTCCGTACGCGCTGCTCTGCAGCCCATCACACATAACCTTCCCGCGCCGATCCGTGAACTAGGAGTCTCTATCCTCGGCAGACAATGCTACGACACGCTTCTCCTTGAAATCGACCCAACCGCGACCGAATGCATCAAGCTCGCCATCTCCAAAGGCCTCGGAATCGGCATCATCGGCGCCAGCTCCGTCGTCAAGGTCCCCCAGATCCTCAAGCTCGTTAACTCGAAATCCGCCTCGGGTATCTCCTTCCTCAGCTACCTCCTTGAGACGTCGGCATACCTGATCGGCTTGGCGTACAATGTTCGCTCGGGCTTCCCCTTCAGCACGTTCGGCGAGACGGCACTCATTGTGGTGCAGAATATCGTGATCTCGGTGCTGGTGCTGAAGTACAGCGGACGGGCCACGCAGGCCGCGATCTTCGTCGCGGCGCTCGCAATGGGCCTGACGACGCTGTTTAACGCTGATCTGGTGAACATGAAGACACTGAGCTACTTCCAAGCTGGTGCTGGAGTCCTGGGCGTCGCAAGCAAGCTGCCGCAGATCGCGACGATCTACCAGCAGGGGGGAACTGGACAGTTGAGCGCGTTTGCTGTAAGTCACAAGATGTTCCCAGATGACAGATTCATTATACTGACTTTAATGCGCAGGTCTTCAACTTTTTGGCTGGCTCGCTGTCACGCATCTTTACAACCCTACAAGAGGTGGATGACAACCTGATCCTATACGGATACATTGCTGGATTTGCCCTCAATGCTGTGCTGGCCGCTCAGATGGTATACTACTGGAATGCACCATCCAAGAAGTCCGCGGGGAAGCAAAAGGAGAAGCCAGCTGTTGGTCAATCCACGGCCACGCCGACGAAGGGTAAGGGCAAGGGCCCAACTACTCGTCGCCGCGGATAGGCTCTGATGCTTGATATTTCTCGTTTCCGTAGCTTGACTCCTGATACGCAGTTGATGTCGCTATTTAATATTTTAATACTATAATATCGACTTTGAAGAAGTGCCATGAATTCGCTCCTTGTTGACGTGCAATGTTTGCCCCTTGTGCCCTCGAGGCGTGAGACTCTGAATGGCCACACTCCATACGTATGATTGAAGTAGCCCAATCAAAATCCATTATTAGGTAAATAAAGACTTGCTGGTGTAAATTTATAGTAAAATTACTTCATAAGCTGCTGGAAATCAACATCAAAGAAAGGGAGAGTCAAGAGGGCAAATTACCCATTTGACAGCCTCGCCAGATAATTCGGCAGATCGACAGTACGACCGATCGTCAGCCTTGCCTTGTCCACCACCCTCTCTCGACGGACCCCCACGACACTTTGATGATATTTACCCACACAATCATACTCCTTGTTACCATCGCATGATACAAGTGACAATCGCCAACATGACAAGCCTCAACTCCGATGAAATGCGCGCCATTGACCAGACGCGAACGCGACTGGATCAGCTAACCAAGAGCATTGGCGCCCTCAAGAACGACATATTACGATCTCCCGTTATGCCACCAATGTACGAATACCCCCACTGCCCCATTCGAAAGATGGGAAGCTCGGCTAGGATAGAAGCTAACAATATATCCACAGAGACTCGATCCAAGTACACTCCACAATCCTCGCCCAAAGTCTCAAAAACATCACCGACCACCTCTCCAAACACTCCGACCTCTTCTCACAAACGGTTGTCTACCCCTCCACCAACTTCCCAGGCCGGACCCAGGAAGGTCTAGTCGGGCAACTACTACGCAAGAAGCTCGAGCCGAGCGCCGAGAGCTGGGTCGAGGAAGGGCGCGCACTGGGAAAAACAGAGAACGTGGGGGGAGGACAAGACGAGAACCTCGATGAGCTGTGGAGCTTCGCAAAGGAATACGTGTTACCTCAGGTTGCGAAGGCGGCGCAGCTGAGTAGGTCTTCGCTGGATGATATATATGCCGAGAGCGACGAGGAGGAAGAGGAGGAGGAGGAGGAGGAAGGGGAAGAAGAAGGTGGTGAGAAGAAACATGCTTATGGTGATGGTGGGAGTCGGAACCCGGCGGGGATCTCAAGAGATCTCAATGCTATCACGCGGTTTATGACGACGGGAACGGCGACTGGCAACTGAATCCTGGATGTGGAATTCTTAGTGTGAGATGTTCCATATGGGAATCACGTTGAAGGCGCTGCGCTTCCCTCTTATATCCTGAAGGTAGCCACTCACTGAAACGCGGCAACTCACCTTTCTACCAGTGGCTAGTATCGAGGGATGATGGTCTATGAGAAGGCTCTGATGAAAAAGGAGGTGTTTAAGGCCTCGCATCTATACCCCAACAGGTTGATCCCATCAACGACGCTGCAATAGCCATGGATTGCGGTCGTTCCTGCGAGCGTGATAGGCAATGCTGGGCGAAGTCATCTTGTTGGGCTTTGCGGATAGTTTTAATATCTCAATTTTAGGCGGAACCAAGGAGGATATAGGCTGTGCGGAGACGACGGCTTCGACTGGAGACAGCGAAGCAGTCGTACGGACGAAGTTTTCTTCTGTCTCGTACCCAACTAAAATATAATACCGAAGCAAGAAGCATAAATTAATAAAAACATACAATAGTTGGTATTCGTCAGTTATCACCCGTATGTGACAGTTATGGAGCTGTAGTGGTATAAATATCGTCGCGGGCGACGAAATGCGGAAGTGACAAGAGGTAGATAGGAGAAAAGTTATGTACAACGAGTTATGAACCCCAAGGACTGAAGCAGTAGACACAGTCCCCCAGTTGTGAAACCGCAAATCATCGGGCTCTAGCGCTTATATGCTCAGCACCTCCGTCTCTAACCCATCTCATGGCCATGCCTCTCCTCAAAGATCTCGTCCCACTTCAGCTCCTCCACCCACTTCGGCTCTTCCCCTGTCGACCCTACACTTCCCTCCCCATCGCTACCGACCCAATTCACCCCGTCATGCTCCTCGCGATCCAAGTCATCGATCTTCTTCAGCGACGATGGCAACACCTTATTTCTTATATACCCCCTTAGCTTATTTTGCCCCGAAAACATAATCTTCTGCATCATAGCCGAGCGCTGCCGCTCGACCTCGCGCCGCTCAATGTTTTCTCTCACATAGTCATCCAGAGCATGCGGCTGGCGCCGCTCGCGCCTATATGCCGGTGATGTGATACGGTCCGCGAGGGCGGCGGCGTCCATTATCGCGCAGTTCGCACCGCGGCTGAGGGTGTTGCTCATGTTGAAAACGGCGTCGCCGAGGAGGGTGATATTAGGGGAGGAGGTCCAGGGATGGACGGCCTCGCTTTTGCGGACAATGTTCACGTAGGCTGTGTCAAGGCAGACCATCTCGGCGAGCTCGCGAAAGCGAGGGTGGATGCCCGGCTGGGAAGTGCGCGCGAGCACCTCGGCCTGTAGCTCGGAGGGGGTGAGTTCGTTAGGGGAGCAGCGGCGGTTGTAGAAGTTGGCGTAAGGGGACCCAACGCCGAGCATGATGTAGGAGTCTTCGGGATCGATGGTGTGCTGGTTATAGCGTGAGGAAAAGGGGGCGAGGGGATTCTGCCAGGGGGCGAGCATGATATATTGATTGTTTGGGCAGAAGGTATACGTAGAGTTAGCTTTAGGACCATGTGGATGGGCGTGGGAGGACGGGAGGTTTTACCATTGATCTACCGGGGGTCCCTAATAACTTCAAGGCCCTTTCCGTAAGCGGGACCTTGAAATAAATGACTGCCATGCCCAAGTCCTTAATGGTGGCATGGCTGAGTAGCTGCTTTCGAACATTCGAGTTCGTGCCGTCTGCACCTACCAAGAGGTCACACTCGTCGGTACTCCCGTCACTGAAAAATGCCCTCACTCTTCCGTTCGGCAGCACCTCATAGCGCTCGAAGGAAATACCTGTCCGGACAAAGGAAGCCTCCTTCACGAGGGCTTCTCTTAGGTGCCACCTCGACACGGAGAACTGGTCCTTCGTAGGGTCCGAGTCCCAGGCGAGCATCTTGTTGCCATTTCCCTTGAAAAACTCGATCTTCTCCCCTCCCTCCGGCTGCTCCCCGATGCCGAAGGCGAGCTCTGCCCAGATGTCGCTATTCAGTTTACGCTTCAGCATCGACAGCGTGGTGCCCGACAGCATCACGCGGAAACCGACAACGCGATCATCGATAGCTTTGTACCGCTCGTAGCATGCTAGCCGTATTCCCGGTGTTGAGTGGAGTATCTGTGCGAGGGCGAGACCTCCGATACCAGCGCCGATGATAATAACCTTCAATGGGTCGACGTCGTTAGGTGTGGTGCCCGACACCTCGGACTTGGGGTCTGCCCGGCCAGGAATAGACTCGTCACCCTGGTCTAGAAAAACTGCTAGGGTCCTTTGTAATGGCAACATTAGATGCAGGGAAGAACAATGTCCTTGGCCTTCTATGTGGTTTGATATCGTGTCCTATAAAAATTTAGTTAAAACCTTAGTGTTTACCTATATACCGTAGCAAATAGATATAAGTATAGAAGTCATTGATACGATAAAAAAAATATATATATACATATATAGACTGGTCTAGATCCTGGTATAAAGTGGCATGATTTCGAGCTGTAGATGATAGACTGCTCATCATGTCGTCATCCCGCAATTTTATTCTGCCAATCAATCCGTTATCTACAGTAGTTTCCCGCGCTACGTATTTAACGAATTATTCACATCTTGTCAACAGACTACACAGTTTTTTCGCCAAGTAAGTCCCTGCATTTTTCGGTTCTGGCAATCGGCGACCACAAAAATCCTTCTACTCCCACATCTTCACTGCGTCTGGTGCTCCCCCCGGCTCCTTCCACTCATGTCGCGGAGGGTAGGGTGGCTTGTCAGAGTAGAGACAAATTGCGAACCTCGGAGTATACTGGTCCTCCTCCTCTAGTGAAACATAGCGTCATATTGTGTAAGGGAATGCGCCGCTTTGCGAGCGTTAGGTCGATGTCGAACTGGCTTATAAGATGCAGAACCGTGAGGGTGCCGACGGGATGCCCAATTCTCTTGAGTCTATGGTCGTATGCGATTGTTCTTCCAGTACGGCGCAATATAAGGGGTATTGAGAAGTCCAAATCGAGAGAAAATGTATATTGCCATCTGGATATCCTCCACTGTGCATGTCCCTCTCTAGCATCGAAACCAATTGCTCCAGATCTCACTGTATTATTCAGCCCCCCCAACCCTCTTACTCAATATAACATACGCCTCCTCCACCTCCCTCCCATCCCTCAACACCCTCGGCAGCGGGCTATACTCATCCTTCCCATACCCCATCCCCTCATAAAACCCCTTAGCAATCGCATTCCTCGTAAAACAACTCAGCATAACCTTCTCCACCCCAATCCTCCTCGCCACATCCTCCACAAGCATCATAAGCCTCCCCCCCAGCCCAGAGCGCCTCAGCGAGGGCGCAAGGTGAATCTCATAAACGTAGAGAACCTCCTGGTCATCCTCGATCGTGGGCATGAAACTGACAAATGCTTCGATATCTCCCACCTTCCCCGTTTCTTCCCCATCATGAGGTTTGGTGCTGCGAACAAGGAGGTATTTCAACTCGAGCAGGCGCATCTCTCGCCGTTTGGCGGCGGGTTTCCATCCTTGCTTGCTTGCGGAGTAATCCCCTCTGCTGCTTTCTTCTATCAGGGAAAAACAGTTGGACAGTTCATCGCGGGTGAGATTGGACGAATTTTGGAGCTCGATGGTGTATTTCTCCTCAGTCGCAGGGTGGGTGAAAGATGTCCATGGGGTGCTGTGGGTGTTAGTCATGTGAGCCTAGATTGGCAAGGACGTACGTACTCAATTGGCAAATAATCCTTGATAAAATCAGAAAGACTCTTCGCATTTGCAATATCAATCCCGAGAGGTTTCTTAGTATTTGCCATTCTGTGCGTTTATATCCCAAAAATCCCAAGCTCCCGTCGCTCCTCGTGCTGTTTACAATTACCCAATCCAGCGCTTTCGAAAGCGGTGAGGTGGAGCAGAATTTATTATCTCCGTCATCTGGCCCGCCACGCCTTTCGAGGGTTTCATGCGATTTGTTCGAGGACGGTTATATGCGCAACCTCGGATTGATTGTTTAGGTTGTGGAGGATGCGATGGATTAGTCGACCCGCCGCCACGATTTGTGCGCGGTGCATAGATCATGGTCGGAATCGCTTATTTGCCAGTGAAGCGGGAAAGCGACCGAGGTCAAGATTTGGGCCAACAGTTAGCTTGGAACATGTAGGTCGTCCTTCCCAAGTCGTCACTGCATTTTGGGAAGGTTTTGAGGATTATCTGCTAATTGAAGTAGTTCTTACAACGCGGGAAGGTACTGAGTCTATGGAGACGAGTTTTACGAGACACGAAACGGATCGCAGATCTTCAGACGAGGGCGGAGACAAGAAAGATGGCGAGGGATGAGTTTGAGCTGAATAAAAACGTGAAGGATATTGTGAGTTTTGCATACCCAGTCTTTGCCAATGGGAAGGGTCGGTGTTGTTGGTGAACGAGTGGGGGGAAGTCGAGATATGAGCTTTGAAAACAGACCATTAGACTTATTGAAACTGAAGCTAATGACGAGGGAACAGTCACAGATCAAATACCTAATATCGACGGGGAAATCACAATGGGATATGACGGAGCGATATATCGACGGGTTATGAGCTCTCCCTCTTTGAACCCAGGCCCATACGAAGCAACAATCCGCCGCCAGGGGCAAGAATATATAGCCGCGGTATTCCAGGAAAGCGAATGGATATGTTGGACACGAATCCAGGAAAAGTAGGCTTCAAAGAGAACCCATAGAGTGTATAGAGCGGTTTTGTACATATTGTAATATATCATACACTTCCCCAGTCCACTATCTATTCCAACATCCCAAACGCCATAAATGCTATGCCACCTTCACATCTGTATGTCTTACAACCCTTCCTCCACTCCCTAATCCTTCGTATTCCACCTAACAGGTCCAATGCGCGAGCCGACCGACCACAAATTGACCGTCCCGCCGCATCCCCTGCTCAATAGCAGTCTTCAATCCCCAATCCAATCCTCCACTCCAACTCATCCCTGGCGTTGCTTATGCTTCGGGTTCAGCGAGCAGATGATATACACATGTCCCTTCCCCTTCTTCCCTCCCTTCCTCCTAACAGACTGTATCATCACATTAGCGTCTGTCCCTCTGCCCCCCTCCCCCCCCAAAAAAGAGACCCCCCGTAGAGAAAGTTAACATACCTTACACCCCTCACAAAGCTTCTTCACCGAACTCCTAACCTTCATCCCCCTAACCTGCTCCGTCACAACGCTCATATCCACCTTCTTCGCCACAGCCACTGCAGTCGGCCTCGTCGTAGCCGCAGCTGTCTTCGCCAATGCTATCGACGAAAGTGCCCGCGTGGGAGCTACGCATTTGGAGAGGGATGGGCGCAGCGCGCTGCGCGCGGAGAGGAGGAGGCGCGGGAGCATTGTTGAGTTGGTGTAGAAGAGACAGGTGGGTTTCTTATGTCGCCGGGCGATTGGGAGGTTGTAGTTTGTGTGTGTGGTGGTAGGTGTGAGGAGTGAGCTTTGGGGATGGGTGGTGGTGAGGATGGGGGAGGTCGAAATTTGGGTGGTGGTTGGTGCCTTGGAATTTAGGCCGCGATGGTTGGAGGGGGGGTGGAGTGTCGCAACGACGGTTTGGAGTTAGGGGTAGTTTTAGATTTTATGAGAAGTACATTTGATGGGTGGGATTTTTAGTTGGGGTTGTATGTTTATTTGTGCCACTTAATAGCTGATTGAGGGTGGTTGTGTCTCAATGGCAGGATACGTAAGAATGGAAAGAGTGACCCATAAAGTAAGGAAGGAACGATCGACTTCAGATGGAAGGAACGGCCGACTTCAGAGAGAAAGAACGACCGGCACAAAATTTCAACACCACCATCTCAAAACTCCCAGTCACACACACACACACATTCCAAAATCAAACTCGTCTATTACATATATTATACCAACCTAACCTACACACCCCCCTTCCTCCTCCTCCTCCACCACGCCTTCCCCTCCTTCAACACCCCCATCACAAGCGGCACCCCCATCGGCCCCAACAGCGGCAAATAAACTGCCACCCGATGCTCATCCGGAAAATAAACCTGGCCCACCATACTCTTCTCAAAAAATGCCCTCTCCGCCGCCTCCTCCGCCACCCTCGCATTCTCCAACCCCGCGACCCCTCCGAGGCCACCACACGCGGCTTCCAGGTGCGCGAGCGTGGTTGACACGCCGTCGGCGACGCTGCGCGGGATGGAGATGGAGGGGAGGGCGAGGGTGAGGCGGGCGAGGGAACCGAGGGTGGAGGAGGCTTTGAGGAGGAGTCCGGCGCTGCGGACGCGGGTGAGGGTGTTGAGGCGGAGGGGGAGGGTGAGGGATTCGGGGGCGCCGATTAGGGCGAGGAGGTGGGTTGAGAAGGTTAGCATTGCGGGGCGGAGGTCGTCACTGATGGTGTTAATATAGCTGCGGTGGAAACGTGGGTGAGTGGGTGGGGAGGGGGCTTACATGTTAGGTTGGATGATGACACCGCCCCATTGCGGGATCAGCCAGCTCTTGCTGCCGCCTTCGACCTCCATATCGCCAATGTAGATGATGAAGTTTAGCGTCGGGGCGCCGCCGATGCTGGGGCTCAACGGCCACTCCGCGTGGTTGATGAAGCCACTTAGGTCTTCTTTGCGAAGGACATCACCCGTGACGCCGGTCTGGGCGTATAGCTGAACTTGCGTGTCAATTGTAAAATTGCTGATCGCTGAAAAGCTGTCCAGGAGGGGCTTCATGTGCTCCTCCAGCGCCTGCTCAATAGCCCATGTCGAGGGTGTGGCAGAGGGCGTGAAGAGAGAGAATGTCAGGTGGTACGTCCGCGAGTACTTCATCGAACGAGTGGACCGCTTGGCGAGCGCTTCTGCGACATCAGGGGCTAATGCCTTGGGACTCCGTTCTGGTGGTGACGAGCTGGTTGCGAGGAGGTATGCAATCATAGCCTGCTCCTCAGCGAAGATCTCGCGCAGGTTGGTCGCAATGTAGGTCGCCAGAGGGGCCGACGACGATGCGCTCGTCGGGACCTGGTTTGGTGTGTAGTGGATGTCGAGAGTTGGTGCATATGGCTGCAGGACAGCTTCTGTAGTTTCCCCTGGGAGCAGGCGGACGAGCAAGGCAACATCTTCTTCATTCTGGTTTGGGGTAGGAATGACGGAGGTGTTTGCGGGGGTGTGTGGAGCCACCTGGGGACCGGAGAGTTGTAGTCGTAGGTGGTGGGCTGAGAAGTCGTTCAGGTCGTCGAGAGCGTGCTGTGTTGCGCGTAGGAGGTTCTGTGCTTCTTGATCCTGCAGCGAACCTGCGTCGATGGAGATGCGGAGTGGAAAGACTGGCCGGCAAGCCTGGGTTGTTAGTTAGTATTGCACAAATGGGACCACAAGAAGCTCCAAGAGGGTCAACTCACTCGTCCATCCGCCCAATCCATCATAGAATCCAGGGGAAGGTCCGCCCGGTATATAGCTGTAGTCCACCACCATATTGGCAGGCCAATAAAGAGCACAATGGCCCAGAATACGGCAATCACATATAGCCTGATGCGGATGTTCTCTGGCTTCTCAGGAGGAGGCCCCTTCTTTTTCGGGATTGCGGACGCAGCACCAGCGGGAGCTTCCCCGTCATCGATGCTATGCTTCTTGCCCGTGCGCTGGACAGCGTTTGAAGCCTCAGCTTCGTCAGTCGGGGGGGTTGCCATGGGGGGCTGTCTCTCTATTTACACATGGTCGTGGTGGTCCAATGTGAACAACGCGGTGCGGAGGTTGCCGCTGATGGGGATTGATTAGATTAGATTAGCGATGGGACCGGTGGGACGGACATCGGGATACCGATAGACGTCATACTGGGGACATTTACCGAATTTACCGACTTTACCGAGTAATTAGGTCAGGAAACTCGGTCCTTTGGGCTCGGAAGACGGAGGTTCCTTGTTCCGACTTTCCGTTTTACACTGTATGTTCCCACATTTACCCACAAGTATGAGATATGAAAATGTGAAACTATGAAAATGTATGAAGTATAAAAAAGTTAACGGAAATAAAAGCTCCAATGTACCACAGGCGTTTGTTTTTGTAGGGGTTTAGATTCTTTGACAAACATAGGATGCCACAGATTCCGGCGGGGCTAGTAGTGCACGTGAAGTTTCGGCATAACCTTTCCACCGCAACCGATGTATGTTCCTTCCATAGATAGTACGTACTTCTCCACACTTTTCGTTCATCGTATTCAGCCCACTACCTACCCGTATCAGCCAATCACAATCCTCCTATCATTTCGAGGGGTTGCCCACAAGACGGCGCTATAAAATGCCGAGGCACTGGTCGCGTTGGCACCTTCCCCCCCTTCCCACAATACCAGTACGTACTCATGCTCCAACTTCCCAACTTCCCAACTACCCAACTTCCCAACTTTCCATGGACCTCGGGGTGGGTGGAGCTAATCTATCTTCCTTACTACTACTGTAAGCTCAACATATTCCTCTATAGCACGACCTGGCCCCCTCCAGGCCTTTCTTTGGTCTTGAGCAATGCGCCGGTAACAGGTCGTCATATATTTTTATATACATATACCAGGAAGTACAGTACATTTATATATTTTTATATATTTTTATACGGAGAGGTGCTGATCTTTGTTTGTTTCAACACCGCTACTCTTTATTATTTATATCATTATCCTCACATTCCTCTCATCATTGGTCTTTGGTTTGGCATACAACATCATACCGCCGTCCCCGAACTCTCACCCGCCGTGGTAACCCCTTCCTCTATCACTTCAGGATCATCTCACCTTCTTGAAGCTCCATCGCCATGCCTGGTAAGTTGCTCCGCCCCTCCGTCATGCGCCACAAGAGATACTAACATAACAACCCCTCAGCTCCTCTCGCCGTCACCGTCCCAGCTGCTGCTGCGGCCCTTGCCTACTTAAATGCCAAAGGCAACGTCGGCTACGATTACCACCTGGTGACATCCTTCCTCTCCGCCGTCTTCCGCGGCAAGTGGCGTCAGCATAAAGGCCGCCTCTCGCTCTTCTATATCCTCGAGGAGGCTGCTCTCAACTCGAAGACCGCCGATAATGTCTACCTCATCTTCGAAGGACGGCAATGGACCTACAAGCAATTTTACGGCATGGCGCTCAAGTACGGAACATGGCTGAAGGAGCATCACGGCGTCAAGGCGAAGGAGATTGTGGCCATGGAGTTTGGGAACTCGGAGAAGTTCATGTTCATGTGGTTCGGGCTGTGGGCTATCGGCGCCCGACCTGCCTTCTTGAATTACAATTTGACCGGCAAGGCGCTGGCGCATTGTATCAAAGTCTCGACAACGAGACTGATCGTTGTTGACCCGCAATTCACCGACAACATCACAGACGAACTCAAGAGCGATCTCCCAGGCGTCGAGTTTGTAATCTTCTCGCCCGACGTTGAGGCCAAGGCAGAATGCATTGAGCCCGTTCGCTCTCCAGATGAGGACCGCTTTGAGGACAAGGAACAGAACATGGCCATTCTAATCTACACATCCGGTACCACCGGCCTTCCAAAACCAGCAATTGTCAGTTGGATCAAGTGTATTGTCTCGTCCGCCTTCCCAGGCAAGTGGCTGAGCCTCAAGCACCCCGACATCTTTTACACAGTAAGTATCGTCGCAAAACCTAGCTCCAATTATCCTAACAATTTTTAGTCCATGCCTTTATACCATTCCTCCGCAGCTCTCCTCGGTACGTTGAACGTCATGGGTAGTGGTGCCACTGTCTGCATCGGCCGCAAATTCAGCACCAAGCTCTTCTGGCCCGAAGTGCGCGCCTGCAACGCTACTGTCATCCAATACGTCGGCGAGACATGCCGCTATCTCCTCGCCGCACCACCGCAGGTCGACCCCGTGACGGGCGAGAACCTCGACCTCAAGAACAACGTCCGCACCGCATTCGGCAACGGCCTGCGCCCCGACGTGTGGAACGCCTTCAAGGCCCGCTTCGGCATCGAGACCATCGCCGAGTTCTACGCCGCCACCGAGGGCACAGCCGGCTCCTGGAACCTGTCACGGAACGACTTCTCCCTCGGCGCCATCGGCCGCGTCGGCGCCATCTCCAACAAGCTACTCGGCGGCAAATCCGCCATCGTCGTCGTCGACTGGGAGAAGGAAGAGCCGTGGCGCGATCCCAAGACCGGGCTGGGCAAGAAGGTCGCTGTGGGCGATCCCGGCGAGCTCCTGCTCACCCTCGACGGCGCAGATATCGAGAAGGGTTTCCAGGGCTACTTCAACAATAAGAAAGCCACGTCCGGCAAGATCCTACGCAGCGTCCTCGTAAAGGACGACGCATACTTCCGCACCGGCGACGTCGTTCGCAAGGACTCCGAGGGACGCTCCTACTTCGTCGACCGCATCGGCGACACTTTCCGCTGGAAGAGCGAGAACGTTTCCACCAACGAGGTGAGCGAGGTCATGGGCTACCACGCCGCTGTACACGAGGCGAACGTCTACGGTGTCGAGCTTCCCCACCACGATGGGCGCGCAGGCTGCGCCGCAGTCATCCTTGCTGAGGCGCCGAGCGAACCCCTCATGAAGAGCTTAGCGGAACACGTGAAGGCGCTGCCACGGTTTGCGATCCCGATATTCCTGAGGATCACGGATGGGGGCGGGCCGATCACGGGGACGAATAAGCAGCAGAAGCATACGCTGAGGGCGGAGGGTGTGGATCCGGCGAAGGTGGTTGGGGGGGATCAGATTTATTGGTTGAAGAATGGGACGTATAAGCCGTTTACGAAGGGGGATTGGGAGGAGTTGAATGGGGGGAGGGTGAAGTTGTAAATCATTTGGAGGGGGGGGTACGAGAAATGTTGGGTTTTTTGTATAGTTGGTGTGTTTCTGTATATAATCCTCTTTGCGGTCTTTATTTCACATCTATAGGTAAGTAGATTTTCCGAAATAATCTATGATATATTCATCCCATCATCCAAGATCGCTAGTATCAATCCAAGACATTTTGGTGGCATAACATTCCTCACCGCCCACCCATTACCCAATCAGGCAATTTATAACCTTTTCTCAACCTCGCCACCACCACCACCACCAAAACCACCACATCCCACTTTTCCCTTCACAAAAAAAAAGCTTATCATCACGTGTCACCCCACCAAATACAATTTTCAAATCAACCAACCTCCTACGCCTCCTCTCCTACCCCTCCAACCACCCCTCTCTCTCCACCCTCCACCAAAATCCCCATACTGCAGCTTCATACTTCCCGTCAGAAGATCAGTCAAGATGCCTATCTCCAAGAAAGCCAGAGTAAGTCCGCCACATACCCACCGCACCACAGCGGGGGACGCGTATGAAGGCTGGGACGATATGCTAATGCCTCAATCAGGTCCAGCGCGAGCACAAGAAGGCTGATGCAGCCGGTACCCGCGTCGCCGTTAAGGCCAACGGTCTCCCAGTCAAGGCTCCCAAGGCTACCTCTATCGTATGACTCTCCCTTCCTTTCTCTCCCCTTCCCCCACCTCTCTCCCACCCGGCGGAGGTCACGTTCCTGGTGCCTGGCGGGAGTGGCGTGTGCGGGCTTATCGTGAAAATGACTGAAGAAGGGAAAATGAAACTAATTCAACGACAGTGCGCGAACTGCCGCAAGGAGATCGTCAGCTCGAATAAGACCCAGCTGCAGGTACACGCCGAGACGCATGACCAGAAGCTGTGGCCCAAGGAGAAGTGCTGGCCTAATGACTTTCCGACTGCTGCTTAAGTGAGTTGAGTTGAGTCGGAGTGGGAGGGTGGTATGGTCAACGTTTGGGATGAAAGGAGATGATGGGATAGATGGATGGTGTTTTCTGGGCTTGCTTGGGGAGAGGCGGGCTGGCGGGTTTAATGACTATTGATATGAAGTTTTATTACGGGATGGCTGTTGGGTTTTGTGATTGCGGTTTGATGTGATCTTGTAGTTGTTTAGGTGCATGTGGGAGAGATTTGATTGCGTGTATATGCTCGAATTCGATACAGTTTGGGCATATCATTGTTGGCCATCTATCCGGGAATGAGCGCAAATATGGCATTATTTAAAAACGAAAAACGATCCCCCTCCCTTTCTCCGCCCAAAAACATAAACACAACAGCCCATCTAGCCCACCCTCTCCTTCCCATCCCCCTCTAGCACATCACCTTTAGGGGCCAAAAATCCAACATACAAAACGGCAAAAGAAATAACAAAAAACATACAACAGTGGGTATTCGCAGGTGGTCACCCTGATCTCAAGCAAACACCCACTTACATTACTTTCGCCTACAACCACAGTAGTAGTTCAACAAGTGCTGACACTGTGCGGCCTGTGCCTCAACAATCTGCGAGTTTGTGTCGGGTGCTGATTAGACAGAATGCCAGGGTGGCTTTGACTAGTGGCTGTACAGAGTTCGTGGTGAGGATGATCACAATCAAATTATGCATCTAGGGTAGTCTGCGCTATAGCCAACACTTGGGTCGAAGACCTCGACTAGGCTTCCGCACGACCCAGGTCTGGATCAAGATATTCAACCCAGACCCAACATTCACGGTGGTCTAGATCTCTGCAGATTCTGCCTAATTGCTAGGGACTTTTGGACTTCAGCCCTTGACGCAAGCATTTGCAGGGGCCTTCGGTGAACCAGCTTGTTTGGGCAATTTGGTGGTAGTTCGAGGAGCAGGATACCCCCTGGCGGGCATGCATCTACCATCACTTCAATAATATGGATGGAAAATAAAGGGTGCTGGCGTGTGACCGGCTTCTCGTCTTCTTTGCCGTCATTTCCGCCCCCATATCTGGGTTAAAAGAAATTGTACTCCTGTCTTCTCCAGAGGCTGGAGGTTGCTGTGCCGTTGCTCTAAAGATTTCAACGACAAAGGCCAGAGCGGCTTTTGTTCATCAGTCCCTCATTGATACTATTTGTGTGTTGAGCTTTGGCAGCAGCTTCAATGCGAATCCTTTTGCCGGCACTTCTTGCTGTCGTAAGTTGCGGGATTTCCCAAGGTCATCAACACCACCATGGGAAACGCAACCATACGAAACCATTGCCAGAGTTCACTCTAGTACCCCAGTTGCCAAAGAACTCGTCTTCGGCCCTGCCGCCTCTCTACCAGCCCTATTTAAAGAACAAACCTAAGTTCCAAAACGAGGCCCTCATCCGGCAATTGTCTAAGCATCCAGGGCAAAGACTTGACCATCTTTACTCTGGCCCTGGCTCTCTACGCAAAAGAGACCTTCCCGTAGGCACTTGCGCACCTAGGGTACCTTGCACAAATGGAGCATGTTGTTCAAACACTGGCGTCTGTTCCTACGCCCCTTCAAGTTGCGGGGCTGACGTCTGCATTTCTAACTGCGACGCAAAAGCTCCTTGCGGCTAATACGCCAACCCTGATAACGCAACGTGCCCTCTAAGCGTGTGTTGTTCGCAATATGGATTTTGTAAGCCTCACGTTTGCTTAGACATTTCCCATTCTTGAGAGCAGATGCTGACCCTTATTTTACCCCCTAGGCGGCAGCACTAATGACTTCTGTGGCACTGGTTGTTAGGAGGGGTTTGGCGGCTGTGGACCAGCTCTAACTCCTTCTTGCTCTAGTGGTAGCAACGCTGCGGCTAGGCGGCGCATCGGGTACTACGAGAGCTGGGCGACGAAGCGGCCATGTGATGTGTTTACACCTGAAGACCTTGAGCTGACGGGTCTGACGCACATCAATTTTGCTTTTTCATACTTCGACCCATCTACTTTCCAGATCTCGCCTATGGACGGAAATGTGACCACCCTTTATTCGCGCTTCACGGCACTTAAGGCAAAACAGCCAGGACTGCAGACGTGGCTATCAGTCGGCGGCTGGTCTTTCAATGATGCAACGAATACGCCAAACACGCAGAATGCTTTTAGTAACATGGTCAGCTCCCCAGCGAATCGCCAAGCCTTCATCACTTCACTACGTAATTTCATGCAGACATACGGCTTTGACGGCGTGGACATTGACTGGGAATACCCTGCCGCCGACGACCGAGGCGGTGTCCCAGCCGATTTCTCTAACTTCCCAACCTTCCTGGCTGAATTGAGGGCCTCGTTCGATAGCGGATTGGGAATCAGCGCTACACTTCCATCCTCATACTGGTATCTGCAGCATTTTGACGTTCTTGACATGGAGCGTAGCCTCGACTGGTTCAACTTCATGAGCTACGACATCTATGGCGTCTGGGACTCGACCAACAAGTTCACGGGGCCTTACATCCGCCCGCACACTAATCTCACTGAAATTAACGACGGCTTGTCCCTACTATGGAGGGCCGGAGTTGACCCATCTAAGGTTGTGCTTAGGCTGGGCTGGTACGGGCGTTCCTTTACGATCGCTGATCCGTCTTGCACCACGCCTAACGGCGTATGCCAGTTTACCACCGGCGGTACTGCGGGAGAGTGCACAAGGTCATCTGGGACGCTTTCTAACGCCGAGATCAAACGTCTTCTAGCGGCCGGAACGGGAACCGAATCATATGATGCTACTGCAGGGGTCCGCTGGCTTACCTTTAATACGAACCAGTGGGTAAGCTTTGATGATGGAGTGACAATGCAGCAGAAGCTGGCCTTCGCTAATAGCCTGTGCCTTAGGGGTATTATGATTGTAAGAGACTACTTTTTACAGCAGTGACCAATTCCCTTCCTTTCTTTCTTATTTTTTCTTTACTGTCTCTCTCTCACTCTTAACCCCCTTTTCCCTTCTTTTTTTAGGAAAACATCTAACTAACGCTTTCTTCCAGTGGTCGATCGATCACGACAACACAGCTGGCGATAGTATGAACGACTTGATGGGCATTGGTGCAGCAAACGGGGTGTCAGAGGCAGCTGCCGCTTCATTCAAGGAGCAGATGGCCAATGCTAGCTGCAGAACGCTATTGCGTTGAGCTGCTACTGGTCACTGTGCGGAGGGACCTGTACGACCGGGTATTTCGATGTAACTGAAGCCCGCGGCCAAGTTGCTGGCCTCCAGCAGAACTCCGTATGCGCTCCAGGCGAATTCCAGACACTATGTTGCGCCCCAGGAACCACGATGGGCACCTGCTAATGGGAGGGTTTTAGGGGCGTGGGAATGCCTTGACCCCAAGGCCACCATTGTCGCCCGTAATAGCAACTCTTACGAGATGAACAATAGAGGGCAGATTGAAGACCTGACCTGTACTGGTGGCTTTCAAGCATATTGCTGCACGGGATTTGTCCCTTCGTCAATTACCAATTCAGGCAACCTCTTGCTCTATGGCCAGACTCCTGTGCTCAGCAAGCGAGACGGTTCTAATCATGGCCTCAGTCTCTATGTACGCGACCACGCGGTTGAAAAGCGTGCTTTCCCTGGCTTGCTACTCTCCGGATTGGGCGCTCTCTGCCTCGCTGACGCCATCCCGGCGGCTCTTCTAGTAGCACCGCTCACTCTCAGCCTATCCCTTGCTGCGGAGGGGGCAATATGCGCTGTTGCGACCGTTGCCGCCGCCGCTACTGCGGCCATCATCAGTTTTGCAATTCTTTTCAACATACTTAGGTGGATTTTCAGCGGATCCCCATCTAAACCCAACGTTGGCTTCCCAACAACAGTAGCGGGCCGATCTTCGTATGGCCAGTGGCCGATTCTCGACTTTAGGGGCGGTACCACGACGAGTACCTGCGATTGTGTGGTCACATATACGTGCCGCTATGGCATGGGTTGGGATGAGATTTGTGATAACCAAAGGTAGGGGGTCAACAAGCTGCTCAACGGAAAGACTGTCTATCAGCCATTGACAACGAGCCGCGCTGCCGGTGCTAACCAAGGACTATGGAAAGGCCAGCGCAAAGAGGCATACCGAACCGCGGCCTAAGTAAAGCTCCTAGGCAAAACATGGCGATGTCAAGTTGATGAGTTTCCTATAGGCAACCTCGCGGAATCAGGAAATAACGCCCCATAGGCTTGCCGTCTAGTCAACGGCCCTGCGAATGGGAAACAGGGAAATGATTACAAAATGTGGAAGCTGGCGCAGTGGAAACCTTGCTCGACGTACCGCTCTGCCGTGTGCAACAGTAGGGACGGTGGGCCGCCTGTAACCTGGTATGTAAAACCGAAGCTTCCCTCATGCGATCATATCTGACCTTGAAACAGGGCGTTTGGGGTGCTGCCCACGGGTCGCGGTAGTGGCAGTGGAAAACACTTCATAGATGCTTATGGTTTCGACGAGTAACGGCCAACTCGCTTTGCTGGGCTACATACACTTACACCGACCAGCCGCCTGGAACTATCGCCACCTCCACGCCTGTTTACCATGGCTTCCGCGTTCTTGACGATGATCCGTATGTGTCCCTCTCCCAACTTTACTAGGTAGTCAATGTATAGCTGACAAGATTATGTTGATAAGCATGTACGGTAATGCCTATAGGTGGCCTCGACAGTCCTGGAGCATGGATCCAGCCCCGGTAGCGAACTATTTGGACCGGCCTTATGACTCCCAACTGGTAATATTCCAAAGAGGCCTTCTCGCCAACGACACATCGCCTGAGAAGCATAGCGACCCCGCTGGCGTCTGCCATGCTGACCTCAGATCACTTGGCAATGGCAAACAGGATGCTTATCTCGACCTTGATTATGATAATCTCCTCTTTGTCGATCTGGATGGCAAACCTGTCGACGGTCGGACATGCAATGTCATCTACGAGGATGACGACCCTCACTCCGAACTGCGTATCATACTTGACGAGGAGGGCAATGTCGTGGACATGTATATGGGCGACCCAGAGGCTGGCTCGTGGACAAGAGAGGCGGTCAAAAGTTCCAATTCGGACACGGTGACTGTTGATCCCACCACCGTCACTGTCACGACGGGTGTTGCGGCGGGCAGCGAGTCTCGACCCACGTTCCCTGCCAGTACGATTGGCCTGCAGACGGGATCGGGAACCGTAGTGACACCGGCGCCGTATGTGTACGTTCTTTGACAGCATCAAACATGTCAATGGCGAACGAAACCTTGGAAGCTATGGGGGTTTATAAATATATCATCTGATATGACGGGCTCTTGGCTAGGTTGGAAAGATATGAAGAAAATGGAAGGATCGAGACTAAATTTGTAAATAAATCACAATCGGTTAGGAAAATGGCTATCCTCGTGACTGGTTTCTTATGAAATTGCATATCCCTCTTCGGCCCTGGTACCTCCATTTCCGCAGGATAGAGCTCGGAAATCGTCTCCGGATTGAAGGCGGGATGGCACTGGGATATCTACCATGTGGGTGGGATATAATAATCCTCCCAACGGTCGGACTCAGCATCTTTGAAAGTATCGATAGTACCTTCTACCCCATCCGCCCCAACAGACCAGACGCCTTTTTCAACTAGCTTGCGCCAACAACCCAACAAACGCTCCAGCCGCTGGGAGCGGTAGTAGTCACCACCAAAAGGCTTATATCCATGCTGAAAGAGCTCTGAAAAGCGCCCCCTATCAACAAGGGACCCATCGCTTTTTCGTGCGTCCACGCTCTTGTCCCAATCATCATTGAAGGTGAACGGGAGCAACAGCCGAAATCCCTCCTCGGCCACGTCAAGGCCGTTTCTCTCCACTGCCTGAGTATACAGGCCTGCAGAGACGCGAGATGGTGTACACGTTTCGGTGGACCTTGAATAGAAGTCCGACAATAAAAATGGAGTTGTTGTTCTCGTGAGCTGGATAGGACGCTGGTCTCCGGTATCAGCGGGAAAAAGACACACTGGCGGTGCGGTGTACTCAGAGCGGGGTAATACGCTGAATGGCTGCGCTGCCACAAATCCAGCCGAGTCAGCCGGGGGCAGGAGAAGGCCCGGAGCGATGTAGCGGAACTGGGGCCGTCTCGCGCGCGTCAGAAACGCACGCGCAAAGGAAGGATTGGGCACCGAAGCAGCGTCCAGGACAGTTGATGCGACCAGTGGCTCTGGATTGTCCGCGTCAGACCCGGAAATGGGGCTGATCAGCGATGGTGGGTTTGGCAGCTGCGAGGTGCGCGCCTCAATGGCCTGACACAGTCGATCCCACTCGGCGACACACGTAGTAACCTGGGCTTCGCTATAGGGCCGCCACTCCCAGGGCCCGATCTTCTCGAAGTCGAATAGGGCTGGCTCTTTATGAGGCGAAGCCACAACTTTTCCAATATGAATAAGGTCGATCCAGTTGGTGAGTAGTGTCTCTAGTGGGTTCCAAACGTGTGGATTACCCTCAACTGGAAACCCACAGTCATATTCATCAAGATGCATGAAGATCGCGACGCGGTGGAAGCGTTGGTGGTAGATAACACCGCCACCACCGCCCACAGCCGATAAGCCCGTTTCGACAGCGTACAAGCGCACCAGGCTGTCAACGGGCTGATCTTGAATATCAGCTGTAAATTCCTCAAAAAGTCTGTTTGGCCCATCGATACCCCATGCAAAAACAGAGAATGGGAGGTATTCGTGAGGATTATCAAAAGGAAAAGGAGATATCATAGCGGTGTCAAGGAACGCCGCCAGTGACGGATCAAGCCTTGGACGACAAGCCTCAGCTTCCGCTTCATCACCGAAGGCCGTGAAAAAGTTGCTGTTGGCATTCAGAGTTGCCAGTGGGCGGCCTTCAGCGAGCCAGGCATATTGGATCAGGTAGTTGTGTAGAGCTGCACATCGTGCGTAGTCCATTCCTTCGAGATCATCTCGTGGAGGGTTATCTGGCCTGACAAGCAGGCTGGTGATGTCCGGAAGTTGAGAAAGATCCATTGAGATGCAAACGGGTTGTGTGGCTGTCAACGGGGTCAATATCACAGCCTCTATTCAAAACACTGAGGACCAGATTAGAACCCTCGCTCGTCAATAAAGGACATTGTGGTATAATGAAGTGTTGAACCTGTTGAGTGCGGGTTGGTGTACGGAATTAGTAAGCTGGAAGCCGTAGGGTTGGAGGGTAGGTTAGGTCGGTCACCTACGTTCTGCAGGTTGAGTGAGGCTACATCGTCCTAGCTCTCTCCCTAAGACAATTCAACAACGGGAGACCTAGTGCCATTACCCACTTCCTAAAACCTAAACACACGGCTAAATATCCGCTTTCCCAAACCCAAAACCCTGGACACGCCAAGCTATCTGCCGTTTCCCAAAACCCAAACAGGGACACACAGGAAATATCTCTATCTAAATTCTCTTGTATTGTATGTGAGAGGCTGGTTTACCTTACGGTTATCCCGGACTTACTGTACGTACGTACTTACCTTACTCGTTAGTTATAGATCTGCCGGGTACCTGCCGCGACATGCATACTGTACTAAACTGTACTAATAATACTCATTTTCGACCTTCAAATCTGGCAAACAAGCCCCCCTATCTGCAAGATTATTAGGTTTTAGACCTGATCGGTCGATTGTTTCATTATGATCGTGGAACGCATTCCACAAGCGAGGGAGGCACACAATTTCCTACTAAAAACAGTAAAATTTAGAACACTATGGTTGGCCAGGTTACGTAGATGTAATAGGGTTACATTAGGGAGATAACAGGCTTACTTCCTACAGTATACAATTGATATCGATACCGCACAATGCTGCATCCGGTGAATCCAGACTCACGCACAGTGCATGTGCTGTACAGTACGAATATAAAATGTTCTCTTCGAGTTCTGTATTCTGTCTTCGTATCAGGTCATACTAACCCCTTCTCAGACAGGAGGCTGGCAAGGTGAACTCCCTGCCGTTGCTTTTGGCGTGTATTGTACATTACTGTATGTACAGTAGTGTTTGTTATTGTCCAAAAACCCTAATATTTCAATATTTCCTGTTCAAGATGTAGGTTACTGTACATATCTTACTGTACCATACAGTCTCTATGTTCGGCAGGGGAAGACAGCAAAACTTAAGGTAAACAAGCTATCACTTAGTAGGTAATCTTTTCATACCTGTCTGTTGAATATCAATTCCCCTAGCATAAAAAGAAGCCCGTCCCCCCTTACCCTCTCTCTCTTCTCATCTCCTTCTCTAGAGTTCATCGCTGAATCTCCTCTCTACCCATCATGTTCCTCACCACCACCCTCCTCACCGCGGCGCTGAGCACCCTCGCCTCCGCCAGAGTTATCCCCGTTACCCTCCCCCGCTCCCTCGCCCCGCGATGGGACACCTCGCTCTGTACGGCCGAGACCTCGAACGTCCCCATCCCCGATTCGGACACCTTTCAGCTCCCCCTCGAGAACATGCGCCAGGACAAGTGCTGGGACCTGTGCGTCGGCGACGACCCCGCCTGCATGCTCTGGACGCAGGTCTGCTACGACTTCGTCGGGTCCAACCTCGTCTTCAACTTCGAGCCCGTCGATGATCACACCTACACCAGCGGCGGCATCTGGCTCAGCCTGACCTCCGCCGAGTCCAGCCCTGACACTACCCCGCAGTACACCACCGCCAACGGCGCCTGCGACATCGCCGTCTCGACTGATGGCTCCAACATCCACTGCTCCATCCCCTACGCCTCCATCGCCGGCGGCGCCACGCTCCTCGAGCAGCTGTCCAACATGTGCCCCCACGGCGACCGCGGTGGTCTCGTCCTCCACCTCCTCACCACCGCGACGCTATCCCCCATCTCCGGAGGGAAAGTGACCGCCACCAGCTCCCCGTCTTGCGCCGACTACCCGGCGTGCTCTTCCTTCCACCCGAACACGGAGTGGGTCTTGACGTACCGCTGCACAAAGTGCCCGGGGCCAGAGCCAACGACGACTGTGACGACCACGACGACGGTAGAGTGCACGACAGAAACGACCACCAAGCCGCCAACTACGACGACTGAGCCACCAACTACAACGACTGCACCAACCACTACAACGACTGCACCAACTACAACGACTACTGCACCAACCACTACAACGACTGCACCAACTACAACGACTACCACCGCGCCAACATCAACCCCTACCCAATGTTCCGGCACAGGCTTCGGCTACACCTCCTCCTCCCAGACCTTCCGCTCCCTCGTCCCCAGCCCTAATACCTGCAACCGCTGGGGCTGGTACACGACCACCACCCCTGCCGAGCTCTCCTCTGGCATCTCCGGCATCCTCTATGTCGGCGCCGGCATGGACGACATCTCCAAAGCGACCAACGTCGGCACCTGGACCGCCAAGACGTCCGCCAGTGGGCAGCTGGTGGTCACGTATACGATGAACGACGGGTATGTGCTAGACCAGGTGCACGTGGATGTCGGGTGCCTGCCGGTGCAAACGTGCGCGCCGGGCCAGTATGTGTATGGGAAGGACGGGCTAGGGGGCGTGTCGACGTTCCAGACGGACGGGATTAACGTCCCGACGTGTAGCATGAGCGACCTGTATATCATTGTGCATGCGGCAGTGAATGGGAAGTGTCCGCTGTAAGTGGTGAGAGAGAGGTTAAGATGGGGACTTAATGGGAGATGGGTATTTATGGGGTTGATTGGACTCGCGCCCGACGTAGGACATAGAGCATAATGATACCAATTTTGGTGACGTAGAAGGAGTTGGCATGCGCGTGAGAAGTTCGAACGTCGTTCGTCGGTTTTCGGAGATAGATTTGGTTCATTCGCTCCTCTAATCACGTGAGATTCATAAATGTAGTCACCACTTTATATTCTGCCATTAACTTGGCCTCGTTGTGGTTTTAATGTGGCACCTCGGCACTTTCGGGACTTATATATACTGTTGAAGCTGCGAAGTTGAATGGAAAATTAAAGCTTTGTGTACTAATCGTGAGCGCAGCGAACGTTCAGTTCCGACGATTAGTACTGTGTGTGCACCGCCATGCCGCCATCGTCCAGGTTGTCACTTGTCATCCATCCGCTTCCGTGCTCTCGCTCTTAGACCAATACAGGCCCATCTCCACCTCCACCTGCGATGACCACCGAAGCAGACCTCACACGCTCAGCTTGTGCCCTACACCGTAATTGTCACTAAACGCTACCGAGTTCTCAGTTTGTTCCTTCGTATTCTTCTCGGCAGCTTTATCCCCACGGGCATGTATTGCCTTCTGAATAGTAGCCTGATCTATGCTGCCAATAAACTGCGACGATTGGTCCTTGGCTTTATTGCCTTTGGCATGGATGATATATTTTTCAGACGGTAAAATAGCCTGAATAGCGTCGATGGTGGTTTCATTATTCTCAATAATGTTTACATTGTCTGGTTGACAGCGTTCGAGTGCTTTTTGAGCGATCTCAAGCGAGGCGACGATGCTAGCTTTCTCCTCTTCCAGGGCCGCTCTTTCGACAACATTATTAAGAGACTGGTCGGCGAGTTTCTCGGCAGTAATTTCGTACTGCCCTTTCAGGTCCTGTATCGCGTTGTTGCATGTTGTTTGAAATTCCACAAGGATTCTGTGAGTTACATGCGCGGTGCGTCTAAATATTATAGTTAGACTTATGAGCCTCGTTAGTTTTAGAGACTTAACTTACAGATTAGCGTCTCCAATTGCAATGGAGATGGTTGACTTGAGGATAGCTAGCTTTTCCTTAAATTCCGTGATACTATCTCCCTTGTACTGTAGCTTAACCCAGTCGCGTTTACTAACTTTTCCATCCGTCGAATGGGTAGTATTGTGGTCAATGAACTCTGAGAAGCCCTTGCAAATCTCATTGCATGTGCGTAGCGGAAGCTCAAGAGAGTCGGAATTTACTTTGCCATCTTGCGCTGTTTGCGAGAGGGCATCGAGAACATCCACCAGAGATTTCAGCTCAGTACTTAAGTCGCGAACTTTAATGGGTGCATCTTTGAAGCTCTCGACTTTCTCATAGAGTAGCAGGCTGCTCTGAAATGCGAACTGGGCTAATGCTAGGATAGCTGAGGCAAAGCCGATGATTTCTGCCATTGCTGTTGATTTCGATTTTCAAAGAGGTATTGTGCTGTTGTGCTATAACTTATACTTATAACATTACTTGGTACTTACACAATGTACACTTACACACCACACTATGAGGCTGAGCATGTATTGCATATGTGAGGCAGTGCGAGCGAGCTATTACACTAAGTTAGGCATTACAGTGAGGCGTCCTATTATAGGTGTTTAATTGTGGCGTAGGCGTAGGAATCACATACCTTATGATTGACCTCCTTCCGAACCAATGGAACTGATGCTACTGCCGCTTTGCCAAGCCCCTAAACATCACAGCCTTCTCAGGATGTAAAATGCCCCTCCGCAAAACACGACACTTCTGAGGCTTCATCTGTGTACTGTTTAATTTTTTATATAAGTCTCAGCCTATGTGACGTAGTACTGTTCTACAAGATATGATCTAAGTCCATCCTTGCTGTATTATCGGCACAATCTGTGAGCACCTTTCGCCTTTAATACACAGGACAGAGTTTATGTTAGCCTGCTCTCCAAGTTCGTCGCGATGAACATCAATGCTCAAGGAAACAGTGTTAGCGGCAATGGTTATCAGCATATTGGACCTATAATCTATAGTAGGTTGCCGACTCTTCTACAGCCATTAATTGGAGAGGCTGTTATGGTAGGCAACACTTGAAGTACTTTCGCTCATCTACGATTTCTAGACTCGGACCAACCTCCTAGTCCGGAGGAGGAGGAAGAGAAGATTGCCAGGGTGCTCCTGGAAAGTTTGTGCTTCCCTTCGATCGGAGATCGCTATGGCGACATTCGGGAGCCTTATCCAGAAACATTCCGGTGGATTTTTCATGATCCGAAAGAAAGGATGAAGGATTGGGACAATTTCGCGAAATGGTTGGGCGAACAACGGTTGGGCGAAAACGATGGATTGTATTGGATTGAGGGAAAGGCCGGCTCAGGAAAATCTACCTTGATGCGTTACATTTTCGATAATAAACAGACTCGAGTGCTCCTTCGGAAGTGGTCACGCGAAGATGAGCCTCTACTCGTTAGTTTCTTCTTCTGGAGGAGTAGTAAGATTGAGGACCAAGCATCGCATGAGGGACTCCAGCGATCACTACTATATGACATTCTCGGCAAAAAGAAATATCTGATTAAAGACGTGTGCCAGGACGCATGGCAGATGATAGAGTCATCAAAAGATCCTAACTTCAAACCACGACAGAACTGGTGGAATTTCGAAAGGATCCACAAAGCATTTAATAACCTCTGCAAAGTTGATTTGGGTAAGGTGTGCTTGTTCATCGATGGTCTTGATGAGTGTACCGGAAACGACAGGGAGACAATCAAGATTTTAAGATCTATCATTCAAAAATCTGCTGATATCAAGATTTGCGTATCAAGTCGCCCTGAAATTGTCTTTATGGACCAGTTTAACAATAATCCAAAACTTAGACTCCAAGCCTTGACATCTGACGGGATTAAGCTTTACGTTTCTGGCATTCTTCATAGCGATGAGAAAATGAAAGCTCTTTACCATGATGAGAAAGCAGAGGCTCTAAAATTAGAGGAGGAGATTGTGTCTGCAGCGGACGGCGTCTTTCTCTGGGTTGAGCTTGTCCTGAAATCCCTTATAACTGGTCTCGGAAACCTTGATGACATTGCACAACTAAGGGAACGATTAGTTAGGATGCCACCGGAAATCGAAGCACTTTATAAGCACATGCTTATGAATATCGACGAAATATATGCACAGGATGCTGTTCGCATCTTCCGAATAATGTCGATAGCGCAGCACGGTCTAAAAAGGCCGATATTTGACATTCAGAGATACAGAGATCTTTCATTCCGAATTCCAGGATTAACAGCCTTAGAACTGTCTCTCGCGCTCGACAAGAACCAAGATTTTGCGATAAATCCCACTACAATCGATAAACAAGACTTAGAATTGCGGATTAAACAACTTGATATTAAGCTACGAAAATCTTGCGCTGGACTTCTAGAGGTGTCAGGCCGAGGACATTTTCGAAGAAGCCAAGAGGAAGTTCCTGTCACATTCTCAATGAACGCAAGAGCAACAATTGGATATCATCATAGGACCGCCAAGGACTTTTTAGATGGCGAAAATCTACAAGATCTAATGGTAAAAACTCAACAGGGAGATAGATTCAGTCCGAGCACGGCTTTGGTTCGAGCTCGGTTGGTGATATACCAGACCTTGTGGAAACCAATTGCACCCTCTAATCGATTGGAACAACAAGTGAAGGACATTAAATCCATGGATAACGTTATGAAATCCGTAGATGCAACCCTTATTCTAGCCCATCAAGCCGAAAATGAAACGGGTGAGGGCCAGGTTGAGTATATTGACAAATTGGACAAGACGATAGACCGACTATGGTATCGAAGAGCCAGCTATGAGAAACATTGGGGAGCACAAATCAATTTCCATTCGAACTTCTGCCGTCCTGGCAACTGGCAAGATGATTTCCTTGCAGTAGCTGTGACCTATGGACTGCATCGTTACGTAGCACAGAAGCTGGGGAATGGCAATTCTATCCTCCGCAGAAAAAAGGGCCGACCATATCTCGACTATGCACTTCGCCACACAGTAGGCAATCCAGGGATTTATAGCCCAGATATGGTAAAGGTATTGCTTGATCACGGTGCGAAACCCAATGAGAAGTTCGACGGCAGGTCGCCGTGGCATAGCTTCTTGCATAATGGACTGGACTATCCCGAGACAGCATACCAAATCGCAGAACTCCTTTTACAGCATGGTGCTGATCCTTCTGTAAGTACTATGTACAAATAACTCATTATTAGGAAAATTAACTAATTCACTAAAAGATGGCCATGGTGGTCGTTAAAGAATTGATACATAGCCCATTCACTCAGACTCAAAGCTCAAAGAAGGTGCTCACTTGGATTCCCGAGTATCACGCACTGAACAAAGATAAGAAACGTAACCTACTGTACCAACTGCTCGGTTTCGGATAGGAAATGGTCTAAGAGGAAAGGGTTGTGATATATGTTTTAATTGCTATTTATCCGCGTGGATGTACTGGTGTTGTTGGGATGGTTATTTGATGGGAAACGCCTTGATTGGTTTGCTTGTTTGTTTTAATGAAACAGGGCAAACTAGAATATTTTCTAATGGTTTGCTTGTGTTGCTGGTTGGCTCCATTGGATTCGGATTAGAGGGTGTGTTTGGTAGTGTGCTGTGTCGTGGTCGGAAGACGGTGGATATGGAGGCGCGGAGTACAGTGTTGCCCGAGTACCGCTCTGAGTACTACTCGAGCATCCTCGAGTAGAGTACTCAAAATTGAAGCTCGAGTACTGGTATTCGAATACCAGTACTCGAATACCATGAGTAGTACTCGCATATAAAATAGAAATCGACTATATTTACTATTCTAACTCTTATTATCTATATTACTACTATCCTTGTTGTTGCTTTACAAAATAATACTCTAATTCTATAAGCAAAGTAGATATTTAAGTGGAAGAAAGCTTCAATTATATATTCTATTCTACGCCTAGTTACCCCTCATTACTAAGCGCTTGGCAGTATTCAGAGTACTCAGAGTAGTACTCGGCGAGTCCCCGAGTACTCAAAAATATCACCCGAGTACAGTAGTACTCGGGTACTCACCGAGTACTCCTCACAGCTTACTCGGGCAACACTGGCGGAGTATCATTTCGCTTTTTTCTTAATAGCACAATACGGCAGACAAAGCAGGCATATTTAAATAGCAGATTCATAAAATATCAATGCGCCCTCGAATAACACATTTATAACAGATCAATGCGCCATAAATAACTAAGCAAACGCAGGATACACAGCCCTTTCTTGAATAAACCCAGCACACAAAGGAAACCCAACTTCCAATCCCATAGAAAAAGTCCCTTATCAAAGTACGTTCTAAACTATGTTTCTCCAGAACCCGGTGTTACAAATAATCCACCACCACCACTCCGTGGTTCCGTAGTACGTAGTATCGGCGTCCCCGGCGCTCTAGTCTGAGTTGCTCCAGGCTGGTTGCCAGACCTCCCCCTCCTCGCCGACTTAGCCGGCCTCTGCTCAGGCGGTGCACTCGGGGCAGCGCGCTTCGGCGCCCGGGGTCCTCTCTTCGCTGCCTTACGCTGCAAGGTGCCTTGCGAACTTGCTTGTTGCCTCCTCACTACCAACCCCGCTGCCCTCTGTTGCTCGGTTGCTGTATTGAAACGCGGGTCTAGTAAAGTATGCGGCGCCTTTTCCCCCGTTGGACGATTTCTGACAAGGTACTGCACCACTATCGGGTTTTGTTGAGTAGCCCCCCAGGTTATAGCGCCCTCATCTTCCATACTAACTTGGTCGTAGCCAGTCTTGGAGCTTCGGACGCGGCCAGCGCTCTGAGCGCTGAAGATGAGAAGGTCATCGTCGTTGTCTACCCCGCAACCCTTTGTGCCGTCGGGGCAGATGCTACGGTGCCACTAAGTTCAGTTAGTAAAATTCGATGCGGTATAATAGGCATAGTGAAGTGGAAGAATAAACAGAAAGGTAGGGGCGCACGGAAATTTGATGTCCTTGTATGGTTAAATAACAAACTGGGCAGATAAATGCCGACTTCTGTGGCTTCTTCGATCCTCCATAGAGCCTTTCGGGGAGCATTTTTACGGCTGTATACCACTCTTTAGGGAGAGATATATAATATTCTGGAATTGTGTTTGCGGCCGGACGCTTCCGAGGTGGAAGCCCACCCCTTGAGATTCGAGCAGTGGTACCTGGGACTGGAGCTTTCGAGGCTGGAGCTTTCGGGGCCGGAGCTTTCGGGGCTGGGGTTCTGGCTGGGTTATTACCTTCAGTTTGACGTGTACTAGGTTCTTGTCCACCATCGGTGTTTCCACCATTTCCCTGATGGCTGTGACCGGTAGTGCCATGGTGTCCACCATCGCCATCATCATCACTTGGAGGATCACTGTCAACGTTACCGCCACCCTGACCCAACTCGTCCTCATCATCGCCGATATGGCTATGGGCGTGATCAATCCATCTTTTCTTAACCTCAAGTTCAATTTCATGTGTGCTCGGCGAAATATCTTCGTCACTGAAGATGAAGTTGCAGCCTGGGTAAGTGCATTCCGCCTTAAGATGTCTCGTGAGATGTCGCTGGAGCCGCTCCTCCCCTCGTTTTTCATGCACGGAAAGATCATTCCCGCAGACGTTGGCCTGGCAAAAGTACTTCAGTCTGTCGCCGTTGGATATGTGCTCCTTGTGGTGGGCGTCCAGAGTCCCGTCCTTTGCCGCCTCAAGGAGATTAGCGTCGCAGTCAGAGTAGCGACACTCGTATGGTTTTGGGGTTGGGTTGCGAGGTTTGTAATGAAGATCAGGGATCCCAGACAGGGCACAGAGCTTCCAGTATGTCAACTCCCGGTCATCGGAACTGCCAGCTGCAGCCCAAAGGTCTCGTTGTCGGTCCCGACCGGCAGCGGAGCCTTTGCACAGATTGCGGTGGTTCGTAATATCATCCGCGCTGCCGAGTCTAGCAATTTCAATGGCGCAGAATTTACAGTAGGCCGGTTCGCTTGGCGCACGATTCCTCCCAGAGCAGGCGCGTGTGTGTTGAATAAGTTGCGCGGGCGTGGTAAAATTAGCCAAGTCCACGCTACAGTTCTGGCAGTATAATATGGTATCGCCCTTCACAATGGTACCTTGCGCGACTTGCCTTGGGCTGGAACTGGGTGGAGGAGTTGCTGTCAAAAGCCCAGCTGTGGTGGCAGGCTTCTGGGGCGTTTCCGCGGCTTGCTTTGTATATCTAACATCTGCATGGCCAGCAAGGTGAGATTTTCTCTCTGCCTGAGTGGCCGAATTGAAGCTAATTCCGCAAAAGCCACAGGAATGCAGTCCGTCTATATGACCTGCAAAATGGGAGTCTCGCTGTTCTTTGGTGGTGAAAGATATGGTCTTATCACACATGCCACAGTATGTCCCACGGCCCAATACGAGCCTTTCCAATTCTCCATTGCGTGATTGCAGTTTTCGAACGTCAGCGAGACTAATACCGTTTGCAAATACACCTGGCGTTGTGGGCCCCATAACCAGCTGGTCCTCGACTGACTTGCCATACCTGGGTGGTTCTGGCTTCTCCGCGTGGGGTTCGTGGACAGACTGAGCCTCGTGATATGCGCCCACGCGAAGGTCATCCTGTTCTAAATTCTTCTCTGTTTCAACCATATAGTCTCGAAATTGGTTAGGGTCGAAACTGCTCTTACTCTTAGAAGGGGCCGTTCGACGACGACGCACGCTGGGCGACTGTCGAGGGGTTTCCTGTAAAGTGGCAAGGACAGCTTCCATAGAGGGAAGTGGTGGAAGTGAAACAGGCGAAGATGTGGCGGCGTTGTTCGTGCTTGTGCTAGGGCCGTTGTTGGCGTTTGGTGGAGGGGGGGAGGTACTGCTCTGTCCTCCATCGCCCTCCTCATTGCCTCTGGGCGGCGAAGCTCCACCTCTAAGTCCCCCATCGAAGCCATCAATCCAAGAAGGATGCTGGGGGCTTGATAGCAAACCATAATATCCGTCAGAGCGTTCAGACATGCTCACATCATTCATAATAACATCCTCCATGTCGTCGTTTGGTTCCGCATCGTCATCATCATCGACAACCCCTGGAATTTGGGACGGCCCTGCACCACCACGAAGACCTAGGAACTCCTCGAATGAGGGGAGGTCATTTTCAGGTTCATCAAACCCAAAACCATACCTGTCAATGCCGTGGGAAGTACGATAATTGCCCCCACATATCCTTGTTGGCTGAGGATGTAGCCCTTCCTCAATCCGTTGTTGTTCTCGAATTAAGTCAGACACCTCTTCTGGAATGTCCTTGTAGGGCCTTCTGGCTTTCGGTTCTGGAATATGTTAGCTTATAGTGCCTGTTCAGTGTGTCAATGTGGCATAGCATAACTTACTTCGTAGAGCCGGATATCCATAAGCTCTCTCATGGTAACTATCCAAGAATTCCAAATCGGCTTCTGCGCCGTATATTCTAGGCAGTATGCTGTAGTCGGGTTCGACTATATCGCGAGCGTCATCCTCATTCTTTTTGGCGTTGAGAATATTGGTCGATGTCAGGGGCTCAACAGGAAGGCCGAAGTAAACCATGCAGAATTTTGTCGAGGTATTATTTTTTACTCCCTTGAACGCGCCATTGTCGAGGTTATCAAAATACAGCAACTGATTTCTCCCTTGCAACATCGAAAGCAGAGAATGCTCTCCCGAAGCCACCAACCGGCGGATTTGGTCTGCATTAAAAGTCTCCTTCAGAAGAGCCATAAGTGGCTTGTTGCGGTCGTTATAGTTGGCAAGAAGCTTTTGGAATTCGGCTAGCTTATCGATCCATATCTGATCCGAAGGGGTTATATTGGGCATTAGACGCATTTTAAGACCGTCTTCACTCTGCTTGGCTCCCTCTTCGGCTCTCTGTTTGCGAGTTGCAGTATCGATCGTTTCTGCGACTGTCATCTCATCGGGATTCTTCTCAAAGATAGTGGGATTGAGCCAAAAATGATAAACCGGAAGTTCCCCATCCTCCATAGATAGAAAGGCGAGATGGGCGATATCGCGAGGGCCTGTCCACTTCTGACCGCCTGGTAGGAACTCCTTGGTTTGAAATTTAACCACGTCGCTTTTTTCTCGTAGTGTTGTCACAATGTGATAGTCTCCAGTGCGGAAGACTTTGACCCCCAATATTCGCAGAGCTTCTGCATGAAAAACATATCCTTCCTGGGCTTGGAGGGCTTTGTGGCGTAGAGTCTCCTGGTAGTGTTCTGGCGGAGGAATACAGCCATCTCTCCACCTTAACGGCTTGCCAGAGAACATGATATACTTAGCTACTCCCCTCTCGTCTCGACTCTCAGCAAATAGCTTTCCAGGACCATTGTCTAATGCATCGTCTATTGGCGGCACTGCACCGTCGGTCGCGGTCATGTCCGGCGCCTGCATATCTTCCAATTGTGGCAAATTTTGAAATGTAGTAAATTGAGAACATTCGCCGATATTGTTTGAAAAGAAAATCAAGTTTAGGTATTGGAGAGGCCATCGTCAAAATAACATAGAATAGGATCAAGTGTAACAAAGCAAAGTATTAAAGAAAGGATTTCGGACAGAATAGGACGGAAGAGGGAAGGGGTACTTCCTCTGAGTTCGCTGTCCCTTTGAATAAATTTTGGTTTCAGGGAATTGTGACGAGACTGTGAAAGAGCATAAAGAAAGAATGTCCGGAATTGTCCTAGAGAATGAAGGCGACCATGATGGGATCTTCTTCTTCTTTCGGCGCTGGCAAAATAACAGAGACAACTTACGTTGGTTTTTCCCTAACAAAGCCATACTGAGATGGTTTCAATTCAAGAGAACTTGGGAGGATAGACAGACAACGCTTTTGGACGTCAAACACAAAATACTTCAACAACTGACGGCCGATGATGGTTTTCAACATCGCAAAAATCTATATCCGGTGGCATTGAAGTTATGAATGCAAGAACAGGCAGTTTTCCCAACTACGCAATGGTGGAGGACAGCACTGGTAGAGTACTGTTGTTGCTGCCACATATTAAGGCATTGGTCACGTGGATCAATTTTATTCGTTGGTAACTGAATGCGGTAAACGGCGCAAGGCTGCACCACCGTTTGTTCCCCATCGCGGGGTCATGAAGAACTTGACTGGTAGCCGCGTCAACAACTCGATTATCCTCAGAACCCCTCCAACGCCCCATCCAGAAAACAGACCTCATAACACACCATGTCTTCAGGTAAGTTCTTTATAATAATATTGTGTGCTAGAATATATGCTTTTCAAGCCTCCCATCACAGCAAAGCTACGAAATCCACAATGTGGACTTTTACTATCTGCCATAAGCTGTTTCTATATTCCCAGCATCTACTGACAGTCACACAGGGGATGCACCAGTAGACAAAGCTGCCGAGGCAGCTGCACGTGCTCGCGAGGAAGAAGAGCAAGCTGCTCTTCCCTACAAATGGACCCAGACAATCCGCGACCTCTCCCTCAACTTCATCGTCCCTGGAAACTTCAAAGGCCGCGACCTGGTCGTCGATATCAAGAAGACGAAGCTGAGCGCTGGCATTAAGGGACAGGAGCCAATCATAAGTGTATGCACCCAATACTAGTCGCAAAGCTTCCTGGTCTCTTTTCCGCTGGGTGGAAGCTGCCGTATGGATATGACGAAGCTAACAATCCCAGGGTGACCTGCCACATCCCATCCACGTCGACGACTCTACATGGACCCTCGCCTCCATCCCTGCTGTTGACGGCAAGGAGTTAAAGCAGATCGACATCCATCTCGACAAAGTGAACAAGATGCAGTGGTGGGAGCACGTTGTCACATCGGCGCCGAAGATCGACGTGACGAAGATCCAGCCTGAGAACAGCAACTTGGGCGATCTGGATGGCGAGACAAGGGGCATGGTTGAGAAGATGATGTTTGACCAGAGGCAGAAGGAGCTGGGTAAGCCCACGAGCGAGGAGCAGAAGAAGGCAGATATGCTGGCGCAGTTCCAGAAACAGCACCCCGAGCTGGATTTCTCGAACGCGAAGATGAGTTAGGTGGACACGATGATGTCCTAGAGTGGTAAAAAATGTAGGTATGAGATTGGCGGCATTGCATAGCAGCGGTGTTTATACGAGGTATGATAATCCTACGAGATCACGACAAATCATTCCCAATATTAATGTAACGGAGAGACGTGACCATAATTTTGCTTGCTTGTGCGATCATGTTCTATATTCTACGTTGACCTATCTCTTTTTACTACCGTGGTATATTCCAATTTATGAAACCAAACTCCGTGACAATGCTGTCGCCATCCATTTCCAACCACTATGCGAACGCCAATAAGCTCAAGTAATGAGCCACATATTTAGAAGACATCCTCCATCATCTTGTCTCCGCTCCTAGCCGTAGCAGCAACCGCAGCAAGAGGAGCACCACTGGCAGTAGTATTTTGCAGCTCATCTTCAATGAAAACGCCCAGCCCGGAGAACGCCTCGAACATCGTTCGGGCATAGTACTCCTGAAAGCTATAACCTCCAACCATATGCCTTGGGTCGTTCTCTGCCTGTTTCAGCCAATCGTTCTTGTACCGCGTCTGCAGCACGTATCTCGTCGGCGTCAAGTCCAGATCTCCAAACGGATCATATGGCTTCTCCACCTCCACAGCCTTCCTCTTCTTCAAGCCCCTGATCGCCATCTTGGGACCTTCTAGATCCTCCACCTGATCCCGTTTCATCTTCTCCGTCTTCTCCAAGATTAACCTCTCAGCTTTCCTGGTAATTTCGTCGGCATTGCCCTCCGACCTCGCGAGCGTCTCAATAACATTGCGCTTCGTCCTCTCCAAATCCCTTCGGTCCTCCTCTTCCTTCTTCTTCCCCATCTCTCGCCTCTTCCTTGCCCTCTCGTCAGCTATCGCCTGAGCTCTCCGTCCCATCTCTTCCTCCTCCTTCTCAGCTTCCAAGTTCGCCTCAATCTCCATACGGTTCATCTCCGCATATTTCTTCAGCGCCTCCTCAGCGTCCTTCTTCATAGCGGGTGTCCCCTCCACAATCTTAAACACCAAGTCCTCCACGCTCTCGAGATAATTATTCCAATCATGCAGCGTTTCGAAATCTTCCTGGCGCCTATTGAAGACCGCAGCCACGCGCTTCCGCACGTCGACTTCACGCTCGATGTTCAGGTCCGCGAAAAAGGCTGTGTGGAAGCCCCGCTTGCGCAGCGTCTTGTGGCAGCCGGCGACAGGGCAGGGCGCGGGACCGGATGTGAAGAGCCGGTCCACGCAGGATGTGCACATCGTGTGGTAGCATTCCGAGTTTATGAGGAAGGTGAGGGACGGGTTGAGGTACCGGTTTGACTTGCACACGGGGCAGATGTCGTCGAGGGGGTTGGAGGTGAGGGTGTTTGTTTGGGCCCGGGGAGGCATGATGGGCAATGGGGCAATGCTGAGCTCGTAGGATCTGGAGGAGCTCAGCTTGGAGTGCCGTTTCGTATGTGAGGTCGATAGAAAGATGGTCGCATGGATGGTTGGCGAGGCTAAGCAAGGCTAAGGCGAGGCTTTGAAATAGGCATATGCGGGGGTGACTAAGCAGGTCAAGGCTGACGGAAATTTATTGTTCGCATCAGACATCGGCCTTTCTTCTTGGAACAGCTTGATTCAAGTTGTGAAAGAGAAAATCAACTTGGAACAAGTTCACCGAAGCCGAAGATCGAATTACATGGCCCATACAACTGTATATTGTTGAGACCGAAATATTTGCCACCATGGCACAGCCATTGAATGACAACGCCCTCCAAGACTTAGAGCGCCACCGCCTGCTGCTCGAGACACAAATTACCCAGCTCCGAAAAGCTCTTCAGACATGGCAACTCTGGTCCGCGGAGTATGAGGGCTTGAAAGAAGAAATTGAGGCCCTCTCATCTCCCACCAACGCAGACCTCCTGGCTATCGGACAAAGCTTTAATGGTCAGGTGGTGACTCTTGTCGAAATAGACGACATTTTAAATCTCAAGGGTGAGCAGCGGAATGCTGCCCAGATCATCAATCTACTAGATCGAAGAATCGACTACGTGACACAGAATGTGAAAACAGCCGAGAAGCAGTTACATGCAGCGGAAGACAAGCTGGAGAAGGTGGAAATGGTGTCTGAAGAGCTAGAAGACAGTGCAAGAGATGAAGAGGGTTTACCATTGACGGAGATTATAGAGGAGCTGGATGATGAAGGAAATGTGATAAGTTACAAGACGAATACACCAGGAAGCGAGAAACAACAGTTATTAGATGTCCTACGACAGGTCGGCGTCACCGAAGAGGAGATTCAAGTAAGAGGGTTGGATTCCATCGATGCCGAAATGGAGGAAGACGATGTGACAAAAGTATTACCTACAACGTCTGAACCTTCACCTAAAGAGCCTACCGACGCGGTCACCGAAGATGCAGCACCTACACGGCCAAGTATCCAACCCCGGAAGAAGAGCGTCACCTTCACCGAAGACACGAAACCTGGGCCCTCATCCGAACCATCCGCAACCGAAACTCGAATTGCCGAAATAATGTCCCTCTCCAAAGCCCAAAACGATCCCCTACCCTCCACCGGCCCGGACGCGCCTATTGTGCCCACTTCTGAGACCGAAGAAGATGCAGCCATCCGACGCGAAATGCTCCAATACTCCATGTCTGAAATCGGCGCCGTAGTCGCCGAGCTCGACCTCGAATCCGGCAGCGAGTGGTCCGAGGACGATGAGGGTTATTACGACGAGTTCAGCGACGGTGATGACGATGAGGATGCGTTTGGCCGCTCAACGCGCAAGGTTGTGGATGACGACCTCCACCAGCGGATGCGCGAGCTAGAGGAGAAATTGGGCGTGCGGATGATGCAGAACCTCGGTCCTAAACCGCCATCGGACGTATCTACGGAGAGGTCTGAGCCGGATGCGGGGATCGCCCAGATTAAGATCACCCAGGAGGATGTGGATCGTGCGGCGCATCTACAATCGCCCAATAAGCCGGAAGAGGAAGAAGTGAAGGCGGCCAAGAAGGGGAAGAAGGGAGTTCGTTTCGCCGACGACGTTGACGTATCTCCAGCACCCGAGACCAAACCCGCTGCGAAACCAACGCCCTCAAAGCCTACGGTTGTCCCAGCACCAATATCTGATGTTATCGAGCGCCAACCAGCCGCTGTCGCAGCACCTGCTCCTCCAACCGCGAAGAAAGTTTCCCGGTTTAAGTCATCACGACAGGCCAACCCTGTTCAGGGCTTCATTCCTCCGCAGCCGCCAATCCAGTCGTCACGAAGTGAACGCACCGTCCCTACTGGCCCTGAAAATGCAACACTCGCCACACAAGTTGTAGAGCGAGAGATCGTGGAGGGTGGTGGTGTAACGGAACCAGATGAGCTTGACCCAGGCTTGCTGCACCAGGAGGTCTCGACGGAGTTTCACCGTTTGAGAAACCGGATGATTCAGCGAGAGGGAGGGTTCAAGAAGAAAGAGCAGGAGGTCGATGATGAAGGAACGATACTAGAATATGCTGATGAGTATGATGATGAAGGAAGGCCGAAGAAAGTGAGTAGATTTATGGCCGCGAGGCTTGGGAGACAGTAGGTAGATAGGAAATATGAATTGTATATTTGAGGTCGGGTGGCTTTGATGGATGCAAATATATCCCTCCTGGTGAAAGAAGATATGTCGGGGAAACAGGAACAAGCGAACCAAAATGATGGAAAGTTCGTTTTTCATCTTCGCGCTTGGTCCAAGATCAAAGTTTAGGGCCCTCTGACGTCGTGTATCTGGCCTGTTGGCCTCAATGGTCATGACGATTCGTTTCACCCTTTATATTTACCGTACCTTCGTCATATTTAATATAATATGTTATCTTATAATCGTACTATGCGCAGCTGAGTGGATGGTTGGGGAATCATCAGACATGTCAAGACGAAGGAAGTTCACTGTGAGCTATGCCGTCTTTCGAAATGGTATTACGTATCCTATCCCAGAGCTATAGCTTGCCAGCTACCTTTCTACCTCTGCCCTGTCAAATCTTCCATCTCGGACTCTTAAAATCAACGCTACACTAACCCCAGTAAAGTCCACATCTCTCCCTCCACTGCCATGCTCATTCCATAAATCAATCCACACCATGCAAGGTTTCAAATCCATCACTCATTCCCCTCCCCCTCCATCCTCATCTTCCTCTCATCATCCCATCTACTGCGACCACGGCTGCTGCTGCGCCGGCCTCGGAAACACATCAATTGTCGGCATCGAGTCCAGTCCCCCACCAATCGGCGCCTGGTTATTCTGCCACCCCATCCCCGTCGCCGTATTCACAAACGCACTCTGCCTAAACGGATTCGTGCCTGTAGGCTGCGGTGCCAGTCCACCCGGTGTGCCCGCACCGCTCGTCCCTGGCCGTCGCGCGAACGGGTTCGTCCCCGTAGGCGCTGGCTGCAGTGGGCTCGCGGTGGGGCCGGTGGGTTGGTATTGCTGTGCTGGTGGCGCTGAGGCTGGTTTGGCAAAAGGGTTTGTGTTTTGGGGCGATACGGGGGAGAGTGTGTGGCTGGTACTCTGGCCCATGGTCGTTGGGTTTGCGGAGGCGGCGTGGTTCATCATCATGCTTGCGCGGAAAGGGTTCGTGACTTGTTGCTGTTGGCCGGTTTGGAAGGGTTGTTGTGGTTGTCCGGGGAAGGGTGAGAGAGTATTTTGATTGGTTGGGGAGAGGGAGTTTGAAGGGTAAGCTTGTGATTGCGGGGTGTACCCTCCGAAGCCAGCTCCAGTCATGTTAGGTTGGAGTTGCTGCGGTTGTTGCATCGGTTGAGGTTGTGTGAATCCATTATTAAATTGTTGTTGCTGTTGGTTCGCGTCCTGGAAGGCTGTTTGTTGCTGCACGAATCCATTCTGTTGGAATGCCTGTTGTTGGTGGATAGCTTGCTGCTGCATAGTTTGCTGTTGCTGTTGTTGCCCTTGGAACTGCGGGGCGCCTGTGAAGTTGGGCGCATTTGGCTGCTGTTGTGGGGGTGCAGTCTCGAGGGGTTCCTGCTTTTGTTCGATCGAGGCGAAGAAATCTATCAAGTCGGGAGCAGGACCTTTAGGCGGAGCCGGCTGTGCCTTTGTCGTGGTGGCCGCCGTCTCTTTGGTTGGTTTAGCATCAGGGAACGCCTTTGCTGCATCGACACGAGAAGAGCTACCACCTGTCTTCTGTGCAGTGAGAAATGGTTTAAATGTGCCGTTCTTCTTCTTCTTTGCCTCTTCTTCCGCTAGATATTGGCGCCTGTTGATATCAAAATCAGGGTCGGCGAGGTAGTCCTCCAGCTGCTTCCCCAAGTTCACAGGGGCATGCTTAAGCTTTGGTACCTCAACTCGTGTCTTGTGCTCATATGTCCGTGCGGTACCAAGATATGCAACTACAAGGTCCGTGTGCTTTGTGAATCTTCTGTATATCTCCAAGGCTCTCTGGGCATCTGGTTTTGTCATTTCAAAGAATTGTCCTACACTGTATTAGCATCACCGTACAGCCAATGTAGGCTGTCGAGCATACCTAGGATTGCAATCATTGCCTGGTTGATGACATGGTAGAGAGCCAGAAGGTCAAGAACCAGCATACGGAATACAGTGATTGTGATTTCGTTCTCTGGCTCATTATCAAGCACCTGTAGAGTGTTAGAGATCCACCTTTCCCTTCATATATGGACAACTTACGTCACATTTCAGCAGGGAACTGATCTGGAGTTGAACGAGTTCGGTCTCCCGCAGTAAGCCCTTGTCGACGGTTAACTTTTGAAAGTGATTCTCCGCTCCTCGGACAAAATCGCATTTGCTGTGTCGGTACCCTCTTGCTCGTTCAGTCAGGTAGCTCGAATAGTGGCGGATATTCTTGCCATGTGTTTGAACTGGAGAACAATCAGCAACGTGCGCAAAGAACTCATTCCTGAATGATACACTATATACGACCCGCGGTGACACACTGTATGCACATACGCTTGGGCTGCCAGACTTTGTACATACCGTCCGTGAAGCTGCTTGTAGCCAACATGTTCTTGTGACTGGATAGAAACTCCAACGTAACATCTGGTGACCCTTCTCGAATCATCAGGTGTACAGTTATAAGACCCTTGAAAACCACCGTCCATGTAGAGTCGCGCAACCGGTTCTGAAGGGCGCGAAAGACTTCTGCGACGCCATGTTCGCCGGAATGTGTTGCGATGAGGATATGCTCAATGTATTTTGATTTCGGCGGGGCAAGCTGGGAGAGGGCGAGACAGTCAGTACTGGATACGACAGAGCGCCATTGAGCGGATGGAAAGAGCAAGTCACCTTTATCTTTGTCGCGCCCTTCACAGATTTCTCGAATGAACTTGACATGGTTTCATGCCACAGGCGTACCGTCGATGGGCTAAGCCTCCAAGGTTTCCGGCAAGAGGCGATCAGTCAATGGCGAGGATGTGCGCATAGAAAGTGCCGCTGCAAATCCTAGCCGATTTAGTAACGGCTAAAGAAGCCTTTGGTGCCTCGTGAATCCCGTAGATCGTGGGCGCGCAAACAGACGTCGTGTTGTTAATCGCAAGATTAAGCTCGTGTCAATCCCGGTCAATAATGTAGGGGTCTCCGGATCTCATCTACCAAGAAGCCGGCATCGTGAGTGCGGGGGATTTGTAGGCAAGGTAAAGTTCACTACGGATTTGCGGATTCGAGGGCAGAATGGACCTATACGTATTCGTGGCCGCTCCGGGAAGGCCGTTGTTGGTATTTCGAGGCGAAGTTGTTGTTTGTTCGTTGAACAAAGCTTGGGCTGAGCCAGGAGGAGACTGAGGATGAGCGTCATAAACATCAAATCCATGTGGCCCAACGTAAGTGGGCGGCCGCATTTCCCGCACCGCACTCCCGAGCATACATATGAGCGTTTAATCTTATTTCTTCGGCGCTTAATTTATAAGCATTATCACAGCAGGTAATATGGAACACATTGTTTATAAAGCGAAAGAATACAAGTCATATTGTGATTAATCCGAAGTTGTCCGGCGTGCTGGGGGGGGGGGGAGTATCTAACGGCTAAAAACGATGAAGCCAAGGGAAGGGGACAGGTCAAAATGAAAATTCTATGAAATATCAAGGCTCCAGACATCAGAACACTTGAAGTGGTGTCTGTCGCCCTGTTTCTCCCATTGTTTCCACCACTGCCGCTCATGGACCTGACACTGCCCCGGCCGTGTAAAATTCGGCCACCAACGGCGCTTCGAGAGGCCCCAACCAACAACAGAAATCAAAGAATGAGCCCTTCCAAGGCTTAAGGATCAGAGATGCCGTATTCGCGTCCGCTTGTTAACAAGGGGGGTGTGGCGAACGCTGATTTCACGTCCCCCAACCTCGCCTTGCAACCAAACCACTTAAGCCCGGTAAAGGGAGAGTTCGGAGGCTCAGCAAGGAGGAGGCCATATCATATAAAACACGCTAGGCTTTCATCATTCTGAAACAGACATGAGTTAGCAAGGTTGCACTGTGTTGGATGAAAGTATATCGCTGGGGGAGCGAGCAATCACTTACTGTTTAAAACTTGGAAGGTCATAAAGATCGAAATTCTACACTACGGGCAGTATTTATTTGATCTTAGCGCAAAAGGTGGCTTAGCGAGAATATTGTTGCCTTGGATACGTGGTTAATACGCAAGGCTGAGTGAGTAAGTGCCTGTATTTTATTCCGGCAGCCTCGCCGACCTCCATCCCCATCTCAGCCTGTATTACTACTTTCACTTCTTTATTCACGTTCATTATCACTGTATATACGCATTTCATATATCATTATCTGTATATGACACCGAAACGATACCCGGCAAATCTCACAACCAATGTTAAGGGCATGTTGCCGCCCTCGAGTCGGCGCCAGGATTGTATCCCATGCCTTCCCTAATAGTGGCTCATCGGCCATTGCTGCTTTTGGCTTGACTCGGAGAACCTTAGCAGGACTACCTACGGGCGCCGCCACAGATGGTATCCCATTGTCTGCTGAGGCGGTTGGCGGGGCTAGCACAATTGGCGCAAACGAGTTACCATGGATGAAGCAATTCAAAGAGACCCGTAGATTGCCCCAGTCCCTACTTCTCGTGAAATCTCCAGCTAATGTTGGCCTCCCATCTAGTCCAGCGCCATGAATCTCCCTCCTTGAGCAACTTGGCTAGCATCGTTAAATCCCCCGACAACGATAGCATTGGGAAATCCGTCCGAGTCCAGGGCGCTCTCGGCAATGTACGCAACGTCTCCGGCAAGATGACCTTTGTTCCATTATCGGACGGAGCTGCGACCATCCAACTTATTTCTCTTCGAGATAACAGCCCAGACGCCCACAAAATCTTAAAGGCTGCCAGAGCGAACACTCCGGTAGAAGTCGTCGGTACTCTCCAGTGGAAGAACGTCAAGCCGGCAAAGGATGGGAAACAAGAGCCGCCTCGAGAATATGAGCTCTTGATAAAGTCTGTCCAGTCGCTAAACGACTTCCCAGCAGATATTCTTCTAGGAGAAGATGCAACATACGGGCCTGAGCTGAGGCATCTGCAAATACGATTCGACGAGACTCTCAAGAAACGCCTCATATTCAGGAGCGAGGTTCTGAAGGGTATACGGACGGCACTACCAGATTTCCACGAGGTTGAGACGCCTATACTGTTCAAATCTACACCCGAAGGTGCCAGAGAGTTTCTCGTGCCAAGCCGCACATCTGGACATGCTTATGCGCTGCCGCAAAGCCCGCAGCAGTACAAGCAGATACTTATGGCAAGTGGTATCAACAGATATTTCCAAGTCGCTCGTTGCTTCCGTGACGAAGACCTTCGTGCTGATCGGCAACCAGAGTTCACCCAGGTGAGTATTTCATAGCTAGATAGGAGTACGCTTTGCTGACATGGTTGAAGCTGGACATGGAGATGGCTTTTACCAATTCCGATGGCGTAATGAAAAGGATGGAAAGCTTTATTGTGGACATCTGGAAACTGAGGCAAAAGCTATGGGCTGGGTCTGATAGAGACGTACCATCAGCCCCTTATATGCGCATGACTTATGATAACGCAATGAGGTTCCACGGCGTCGATAAACCGGACCTCCGTATCAAAGACTTGGTAAGTCTATCAACATTGCGAAACTGCATTTGCTAACTTTTGTAGACTTACAGAGTTGAAAGCATAGTTCCGGATAACCTGAAGAGCATGATTACCTCACTGGAAGACCCCATTGTCGACATCTTCAAAATCAATTTGAACTGTAGCCCAAGGCAAGTGGGTGCCTTCGTGAAGACCATCATGGATTCGCCTGAAATGCGTCCATTCCACGATAACCCCGATGGAGGACCTGGCGTCTTTATCTATGATCCTATGAAGCCACTGGAAGGACTAGCAGCATTCGGCCACGAGGGTCTCGAAAGTATAAGGGCGTTTTACGGAGCGGGTGTGGAAGAGCCAGCCACTTCTGAAGACCAAGCAATCGTCGAAAAAATTATGGCCGCTACGAATGAGGCGTCGCCGGAGGACCCAGCACCCGCCCCAGAAACAAACACTTGGTCCCCACCCTCCACACGCGAACCGTTAGAACAGGGCGATCTAATAATCCTCCAAGCGCGCCCCAGGGACGTCAAACTCTCCGGCGGCTCCACACCCCTCGGCCGGCTCCGCAGCCACATCCACAAGGCCGCCATTGCCGCCGACCTAATCGACCCCGACCCATCCTTCAACTTCCTCTGGATCGTGGACTTCCCCCTCTTCACCCCCTCCAACACCACCGACCCCGGCCAAGGCGGCACCGCCGGCTTCTCCTCCACCCACCACCCCTTCACCTCCCCCAAGACCCCCGCTGACGTCGACCTCCTCCACACCGACCCCCTCCGCGTCGTCGCAGACCACTTCGACCTCGTCCTCAACGGCGTCGAGCTCGGTGGCGGCTCGCGCCGTATCCACAACGCGCAGATGCAAGAGTGGATCATGCGCGAGGTGCTGGGGATGCCAGAGGCCCGTTTGGCGGACTTCAAGCACCTGTTTGAGGCCCTGAGGGCCGGGTGTCCCCCGCATGCGGGCATGGCGCTGGGGCTTGATCGGATGGTGGCGGTTATGACGGGGACGGAGAGTATTAGGGATGTTATTGCGTTTCCGAAGAATAATAGGGGAGAGGATGTTATGGTGGGGAGTCCGAGTGTGATGACTGAGGGGCAGCTGGCGACGTATCAGTTGGCCGTGGTGGGGAAGGGAGGCGAGGGGAGGTGATGGGTATGAGCCAGCTTTGGCGTGTATTTGACGCATACAACAAATGGGTTGTAGGGCGCGTGTAGATTATAATAGATCACTCGCATTTCAGACAATGTAAAAACAGCATTTTATAAGGGTCCAAAATACTTATCCTTCGCCTTCTTCATACCCCTCTTGTACTCCTTGTCACCCTCGTCAATAATGCACTCCTCATAAAGCGTTTCCAGTATCTCAATCACATAATCCTGACAATTCCACTCCGTAGTTTCGTTATCAACCTTCGCATCATCTATCACTTTCAGGAATTCTGGGATATCACGCTCGTTAACTTCTCCAACAGCAAGATTTCGCTTGTGTAGGAGCCTATTCTCGGGCTCGTCCTGGACAGCGCTTTTCGCAAAGGTCCCGTGCTCCCCGCTGACTTCGAAGATGGTTGGTACGTTGCCGTCGTCGTCGTCGAGACAAAGGGCCCAGTGTTCGTAGTTCCCCGTTCCGGCTTCGTACATGGCTATGTAGAGGCTCGGCATGGTTTGGAGGTTGGACTACTATATTAAATAAATATAATCAATTAATTTTATATTTCCATGACATACTCACGTAAATGCAGCCCTGAAGTCTTTTGCACGGCAGGTGCTCCTCACGGCGCTCGCTCCTTCCCTCGCCGTCTCAGCCGCCTCCCTTGGGCCGCTCCTTCCCCGGCTATGTTCTTTGCCTAGACTTCTTCTTCTTTCTTTAGTTTGCTCTTTCCCTATCCCGCTCCTTCCGTAGTTCGCTTGTTTCCTTAGTCGCTCTTTCCCATCCGGCATCCGCGGTTGTTGTTGATTCCGCGATCACTGATACGTCATCCCCCGCACATGGCCCAAGCTCCAAGCTGCCCCGCGCTGCTTAGAAATACACTCCAATCCATTTTCAAATGCGACTTTCAAATACATCTACAAATTAAATCGCCTTGTAAACTTACCGTTACCTCTAATAACCCTCTATAAACTCTCCATCTACCAAAAACAACCAAAAACAACCGAATAACCGCCCATCATGGCTACAATGCGCGCAATCGGTACCCCGCATCCCCTCCCCTTCCCCTCATCTCACCTCACTAACCCCTTCACCAGACATCAAAAATGGCAAAGGTCCCGCCTCCGCCCTCTTCCTCAACTCCTCTGTCCCCAAACCTTCGCCCAAGCCCACCGAGGCCCTCGTGCGCGTCAAGGCCTTCGGGCTGAACCGCATGGACCTCCTCCAGCGAGAGGGCAAATACCCACTACCACCCAACATCAGCTTGATCCTCGGCGTCGAGTTCAGCGGTGTTGTAGAGGAGCTCGGTGCCGAAGCTCAGAAGGGGAAGTTCAAGGTTGGAGATGAGGTGTTTGGACTCGCGTATGGAGGTTTGTCTCCCACTTCCCGCTCGAGGTTCTATACACATACTAACACCTCCCAGGCGCCTACGCCGAATTCCTCACCGTCTCCCCCGCCACACTCCTCCACAAGCCCAGCACCCTGAGCTGGGAAACCGCTGCCGGAATCCCAGAGACCTTCATGACCGCCACACAAGCCCTCCACCTTATCGGCGCGTTCAAGCCTGGAGACAGCGTCCTCTGGCACGCCGGAGCCTCTTCTGTCTCCATCGCCGGTATCCAACTGTCCAAAATTGCTGGCGCATCCGCCGTCTACGTCACCTCCCGTACGCCTGAGAAGGTCAAGTGGTGCGTTGACACCTTTGGCGCCGCTGGCGGTTTCGACACCACGCAGAAGGGCTGGGGGGAGGAGGCACAGAAGGCTACTGGAGGGAAGGGAATCGATGTCATCGTAGACTTTATGGGCGCCTCTACCTTCGCGGATAACCTAAAGGCAGCGGCAAAGGATGGCCGCATCGCCAACCTGGGACTCATGGGCGGAGTCAACCTGCCTGCCGAGACGAACATCGGCTTATTCCTGGCGAAGAGACTTAGATATGAGGGAAGCAGTTTGAGGAGCCGTGACGAGAAGTACCAGTCGCAGCTGACGGGGAAATTAGAGGGGTATCTGGAGGCGTTTGCGAAGGGGGATTTGGAGGTTAAGGTCGAGAAGGTGTTTAACTGGAAGGATATTGTTAAGGCGCATGAGTTGCTGGAGGGGAATGGGACGAAGGGGAAGGTTGTTTGTGTTATTAGTTAGGTGGTATCTACGTCAAAATATTGATCATGTTCACATATCTCACATTCAAGTTCCCAGAATGATGGATATTTCTTTGATCTTTTGAAGACTATCATGGTCGTACCCGCTTATAATAATCACGGAGCATCAGGATCCGGATTATTGCTCCAGCTCCGTACTTGTATCCCCTTAGCCGGAGATTGATTCGCATTCGGCTCCAAAGCCAACACGGTAATCTCATTATTCCGTTTCTTCAGGTAGACGCCAGGGAGATAAAGCTGCTGCTGAGGACCAACAGTCCAGTAACGACCAAGAATAACACCATTCTCCTCGAAAAAATACGCTGCGCATCATTCACCCACACAACACCTTTTGTCCAACCAGGAAGTTCGAGGAAGGTATCACCGGTACTCTTAACATTGAATGAGCCTTTGTAGAAGACTGGCCCTGAAGTGGCTGGGTTCTTAAGATCAGGAGGAGGGCGTGTGCAGAGGGAGGTTTCTCCAAGGTCAATGGGAAATGTTCCCAGTCGAGGAGGACAGTACTGCCAACTGTTACATCCCCGACTATCCCCTTTCTCTGATTAGGGATCTCGGAGCCGTAATTGACGCGGCCTAAATTCTCAATTAGGGTGTCTAGAACATCGCCAGGCTTCAAATTCAAGGTGGGGTGCGGGTAGATGCTGTCGATAACACCAGTACGCTTTCCGTTGACGTAAACAAGAACACGATCTCGCGGTGTATCTCCAGTTTTCAGAATACCACCGACAGCGGACCTGACCTTGTGACGGTACAGAATAAACCCCAGCGCCTGACCAAGAGCTTCCATATGGACCGGATGTATGGCTCTCGTTGATCGAGGAAGGGAATCAAACAGAGACACAGCGGGCTTGAGTTCTATCGAGGGAATTGCAATGAGTGGCGTGTTCTCCATAGCGTCAGGGATGGTTTCAGGATAGATATAAGAGGCTATCGTCTCTCGCAGGGCATGATAGATGTCAGTCGTCCGACCACTCTCATCCAAAGTCGTAGCGTGATCGTAGCTCGTAAGTTGAGGCACAAGCTCAGACTTTGCATTTTGCCTATTAGCACCGTTGCGGAATCTTCAGTTCGTGCCACCGTGGAACATGTAGATGTTGAATGAAGCATTGTTTGCTAGAACCCAGCCCAAGTCCTCCTGGAAAACCTTGATCTTCTCCGGTGATTTCTCAGCCGAGAGGTGCGTTCTGCTGCTGCCCCAGACTTCGACGCCCTGAGTGATGTAGTATTCACCATCAATTTGGGGCCCGAGACTGGTTGGATCGGTGACATATTTGTCTCTCGCAGCGAACCCAGACTGTGCTGAACCATCCGTTTCCGCTAGAACCCCTGGAATCTGACCGTTGATGATGAAGTCTTTGCTACCACCATCAGTGGTGTAAAGGGGAATGCTAGGGAAAGCATCTCTGTATATATCTCGCAGGGCCTTCAAGTAGATTTTGTCCGAGTCATATGATCCATACTCATTTTCGACCTGGGCCATGAGAATAGCTCCGCCATTCGTCACAAGAAGGTCCTTGAGCTCATTACCAAGGAAGTCGATGTATTGTTTCGAGGCGGCAAGGAACGGGGCGTTGTTGGAACGAACAGCCATCCCTGGTACTTCGTTGAGCCAGGAAGGAAATCCTCCCCATTCATGCTCCCCACAAACATACGGGCCTGCGCGGAGCACTACATTCAGGCCAAGTTCTTGGGCGATCCGAAAGTAATCTTTAATACTGTTCTCACCAGTCGTATCCCAAGTATCAGGAGTTGGCTGGACCACCTAGTCCCAAAAGACGTATGAGAAAATGGTATTGAGGCCCATTGCACGGGCTTTGTATAAACGGTCACGCCAGTATTGGTGAGGTATTCGCTGAGGGTCAATTTGTCCGCCGATAAGTTGATATGGCTTGCCATGGAGAAGAAAGGTTTCATTGTCATATGTAAATGGGGAGGTAGCCTCTGAGCCCAAGGCCCAGAGCGAGGCAACGGCCGCGATGAACGTGACGAACCGTATGGAAATCATTGAGCTTCTGTTTGTGAATGAGAATCAAGTATGACCCACGACATACCTCTTTATATAACATCTTCAAAAGAGTCTCAGTAAGCTAGCTTCGGATCTCGGAATGTCGATCATAGACATGGCACATTTGCCTCTATGCCAGTAGAGGCGAGTAGGTAGCACCGACATCCGCGCCCAGAGACGTACAATATGCTTAAATAGACAGCAAGTATGTCAGTTTCGCACCATCTGAAGTCGCGGAAGGGATGCTTTCAACAGCGACTTCCGCGTCGTCGATCACTGGGAGAGGGGTATCCAAGATAGAGCTCTCTCATGGTGTAACCGCGCTAATAATGGCGCAAGTAGCAGCTAACATGCATACCTGCCAAACCAGCAAAACTGTCAAAAAGGAGAATTATGGACATTATAGCAAATGGCGCCTTCGCTCATGGATTGGGTTGTGCCATCGGCAAGAAAACATCGCCGAGTTGCTACTGGGAGACGTTCCTGAAGTTTGGAAGCCCAATTCGTCCCCATGTTTTGGGTTTTAAGAATGACCAAGAACAAGTTACTATGGAGACTCTAGTACTATAGAAGATTTAATTCTGTGGAAAAACCTGGTAGTGCGGGGAAAATGGTACTTTGGAGTATATCTTGTTTATAGAAGTTCAAGTAACGTTACCACGGAAGATTCAGCGGGATAGATCACGCATAATGGATAAGCGCGTGTTTGTCAATCACTTCTGGATAAACATAACGGCTCAATATCCCTCGGTAGAGCATATATTTCAACCCTACCAAATATCTTCAATGCATTCATCTTTCCAGTCAAAAAGTACCATGTCCAGCGGTGGTCCTATTCCACGATTTAGCTACCAACGAGCCCATATCGGATAATCCCCACGAACGATCGTAAGCCCGTTATTGCCACAAGCTCCGTCTAAACACACCTACGCGTGCTTCAGGTCAGGATAGTAGTCGGTGGAGGGGTTGAAGCCAATGAGCACCACGTTCTGGCGCTGGGCCATTGGGGTTGGATATGAGGGAACTGCATTCCCAATCGAAGGACTCTCATGTATTGATTATTGTCATTTCTTCGTCTTATTTCGTATGCACAATCTGCAAAGCAAACATGGTGGCGTATCTCCCGTAAACCCTCAAACGCCACAAACTCCCCCTCCCCGCCATGAAAGCCCTCACTGCCTCCTCTTCCCCTTCCCACTCGCCGCCTTCTCCTTATCAATAAACTCCTTCATAATATCATGCAGCGCATCATTCCGCCTCGTAACAAGCAGCACATCATCCGTTGTGACCGTCGAGCGACCGGCGTGCTTCGCGAAACTCTCGAGGTCCTGGGACACGCTTTCTAGGCAAGTTGTCAGCAAAATTCGGCCTTTGCTGGTAATGGGTGTCCGAGGTAACTTACCAATCTGCGCCCATACCATCTCCGTCAGCGCGCCGATGAATTGGGGGGTTGCGTTCACGCCGAGGCGGAGGGTCTCGGCGTCGACGATTTTGCCAATGGAGAACCAGAGGGCGGCCTTGAGGCGCTGCAGTTGTGTTAGTACTCCAGCCGCACAATGTGAGGATACTGTCACTTACCTCGCGCGTCTCGTCGTCCATACTATCGGCCATTGTGGGTCGAGATGTTGACTATGAGGGGTGTCAATTTCCAGCTTGTCGCGCTATTTCCAGAAGTTGTGAGGGAGACGCGATGTTGGTCCGTGCACCACTTTACTTGAACGTCGATGATGCTGGTTGTCTCGACTGGCGACAAAGAATCCTAACGGCACCCTGTAATACCACCCATTGGGGTCCCTCGCCTTGGTATAGAGTAATAACGATTATTCTGCTCCGTCGGGTCTCTCAGAGATGATGCATGCGGGGTGTAAGGGTGAGATGGTGGGTGGGCGAGGCGAGTTCTGATTGCTGTTGGCGTCAGCATATATTTGGGTGGTTCTAGGATGGGAGATGATGATGACGATGAACGGTTAATGTGCCTTTGATGAGATGAGATTCTGTCACTGAACTGTGCATGCAGCAGAGAACAGTGATGGCTTGTGTGAGTGTCACTTCTTCTTGGCCATATCGTGTTGCTTCAAATCTCACACCATCCCCTCTCATCCCTTCGGCCTTGCCATCGTCGTCGTGTTTATGATCCCTTTGTGCCTCGCCTGCTCTTCCCTTTACCCACATTCATACTCCCAGCATCCATCCATTTACCTCACAGCCAAGGACTGAAAGCTTCATATGCATGAAGATTTGTAGTTTGCCTCCCTACATATTTCATAGAGGGTTGTAGTACATCCTCTATCCCATCCATGCTCTCCTCCCTCAGATGCAAATAGCCGCCACAGATGCAGGCTCACATGCCCACACTATTCTGGCATTCCTCTTTCGCTCGTGGCTCCGCTTCTTTGACTCCCGCTGTCAGCTATCCGCTCCCGCTTTTAGCTGCTCTTGGCTAGCGCCAGGAACAACAACCGTTTGCTCTTGCCCCTTGCTGTCTCCCAGATTCCCAGTGCTGACAGCCATCATCGTTCCTTCCCCCCTTTTTACCCCTATTAGCTCTGCTTCCCCCACCCGGGCTTCACTTGTCCAACTGCAACCCCACGTCTCACCCCGCTTCCCCGGCCTCTCCACTCCTTGCCCACCACCTCTCTTTGTCTCGTCTTTCTCTGATCCCACTCTCTAGGCTTTCTCACTGGATGTGACCCTTTGCATGGGTAGAAGTAGAGTCTGTATATCAGCCATATGTTAGTCACAATATGGGATATGTAGAGAGCAGAGTACTCACAGATGTCTCCTAGGAGTAATCAGGGTAGTTTCCATCCCGTGGGAGTGGCAACTGTATTCCATGGAGAAGATAAAGACAAAGGAGATGCACATCCAGCACCCAATCCACAAAGCAAGAACCAGAGCCACTGTTTTGTCCACTCCATACCTATGCTAGGATGGAGGAGTGAGATGTGGCTGATGTGGTGGGTGGGATGGGATCTCTAAAGACCACTCACACTGGCCCCATGGCACCAGCTCAATGCAATATCACCTATCTCCAAGGAAGGCTCAAGAGATTCCAATTGTGTTAAGCACTCCAAGCATTCCTGTGTATCACCACTATCACATCGTCTCCACCGACTCGCCACCATCACCTCACCCGTTGCCAACTAGGCAAGCCCAAAGACGGCACGGCTCACCAACTTTGGCTTAAGAGGCTGTGGGCGTGGGAGAGCAAGTTCTAGCAAGACCAAGCTGTCAAATGCTAGACATCACCTCCCACCGCTGCTGACGGCCATATCCTCCTCCCCCGCACTGGACTGCTAGATGCAAGAGAACACGGCCTGGTGGGGGACCAAGAGTGATTAGGTATGATCATATCTGAGGCAAGATATGCCTCCGGTGACGGGTGGGTTGATAGAAGAGAAACAAGCCGGAGCAGGAAGTGGTTGATAGGTGGTGACGGCTAACTCAGACCAGCCAAATCTGAACTGACTGACGCCGTGTTCCTGGCCGCCATATTGCGGACCCTGCGCTTTGTTTTGGCGTTTCTGATACCCCTAGCGCCCGGTTCATTGGCATTGAAACTTCTGTTCCTGGTCAGCGGGTGAACGGGCAGGCTAACATATGGTATGATCTTGATCTTTCCTAGGTTCTGTCTGTCTGGTGTTGTGGGATTTCTTTGGTAGCATCGCCGCGGGGGGATCGATAAATGAGAACGGATGAGACATACTTGGGAATATCTGCTGGAGTATATCTCTAGGAAGCCGGTGCTCTTATGTACTTGCGTCTATATTCTATTCGCTCCTGCGGTCGGGTTGCTATCGGCTATGGCAGCGTGGGCAGATACATATTTGGTATAATGGCGGACGAGATGACGATTGCCCATATAAAGCTACGGGGAACAAAGAAGAGATATATACATATATATATACGGCAAGACAACGGCAAATGATTGTTCGCCTTAAGGATACGGAGAACAAAGAAGAGGAAGGCCATGTCGCTCTGGCCGCTCTCGCCGCTGTGCCAACCACTCTAACGCTCTCGCCGCGCCTCCTGTCCCCCCGCCCCCTCTTCCCCCCACCCCTCCTCCCCCTTCGCCAGGCGAAAACGCTTCCACTAGGAAGAACCACCTCGAGACCGCACATTGCCCAATTAGGCAGATTTCTTGTTGTTAATCACTGAAAGGGGCTTGGTTCAGTTCTGACCCGCTGTTTTCTCGGCGAGCCAAACGTTCACAACACGCTTCCGCCGTTCTAAACGCTTCTGTTTATCATAAACTTTCCTCCCCCCCCCCACAACAACCTTCTTACCTCCTTCACCCCTTTCACTTCTTCACCTCCTTCAGCCTTTTACTTCTTCGTCTCCTTCACCCTTTTACTTCTTCACCTCCTTTACCCCCTTCACTTCCTTCCTCTTCCATCACTCGGTCACTTTACTCTATTCATCAACACATTGATGCACTTGTTCAATCAATCTTGATCAACTCAAAGCAAGCCATTCAACTCGCCAACCTCAATCTTCATAGCTCATACTACTTGCACCAGCTACCATGGGCAAAAAGCTCTTCTTTTCAGCTAAAGAGCTGGCTGGTATTCAGTATGCTGAGCGCATCTCTTCTGTGCTCTCAGTGTTGGGTTGTTTTTTCGTCATTGTTACTTTTTGTTCAATGAAGATTTTCCGCAAGCCGATTAATCGTCTTGTTTTTTACGCCACCTTTGGCAACCTTGCTACAAACGTAGTCACTTTGGTTTCCCGGTCTGGGATTCTGGCTGGCGTGAATTCACCACTCTGCCAGTTCCAAGCTTTCATTATTCAGATGTGAGTACCCTCGTCTTTACTACACTTTCTGTTGCTCCCTCCCAGTTTACTTCAATATAAACTTCTACTCAGATCGGACCTCAAATCCGTGCATCCGTATTAACACTACTTCTAGGTGCATGCCTGCTGATGCGCTCTGGATGTTTTCTATGGCTTTCAATGTGTTCCTCACGTTCTTCTATCACTTTGGTGAACCGGAATTCAAGGCTCTTGAGAAATATTACATCGTCTTCAACTATGGAATTCCACTTATTCCAGCAATCGTATTTGTGGTGTATCAGAATGAGGAGCGTGGCCACATTTTTGGGGATGCCACAGTAAGTTCCCCATCCTCCTCCCCCTCCCCTGCCTCGATCTATATTCTTCTCAAAGCAAATACGTCACCTTCGTTCATGTGGCTAATACCTTTTTAGCTCTGGTGCTGGGTTACCGTCAGATGGAACGCTCTCCGTATTGCCACCTTCTATGGCCCTGTCTGGTGAGTTTTGGACGCAACTTCTTATGTCTTTTATTCTTGTTTTTCTCTTCCTTCAACTTCTCAGGCCGGCTTTGGTTTCGATGCACAGCTTGCTTTGGTTTATTCTCGTCTTTGATCTATTTGAAGGCTACTTTGACCCTGCAACACACATTTCGCTGTTTTGGAATTTTTCCACCATTGCAAAATAATTCCTGGCGGACTTATACATGTCCTGATCTATTCCTCCCTTTCCGATCTGGATATTCCCAAACCTCGGTTCACTTGTGGGCATGGTTGTGTTCTATTTGATAATTAACTGTTTATGTTATTTATCTCTTTCATTCTACGGCCATGTCACTTGAGCACATTTTATTCTGTTGGTCTTCAACTCCTGACCAAGGTTTCGTTTTACTCCCACATTGATTCTCACATTGATTCCCCTTGCATTTCGGCCATTCTCATTCTCAAAGTTTCCACCTCTTACTGACTTTTCACCCAGGGTGGTCCTTATTGCCACTATGACTATTTACATCATTGTGGGCAGAATTGTCTTCCGAAACCAAGCCCGCTTCCGCGAATTGACCGATCAAGCCTCCAGGAACCAAGCTTCCATGGCCGCCTCCGTTGTTGCCAGTCCGTCTGTTCTAGAGCAGGGCCATATTTCGGTCATCACTGATGTCAACGTCGGTTCAGAGGCATGTGCTAACTCCGCCGACCTCGCCGGCTCCGACGACCTCGCCGGTTGCAAGAGAGGCTCTTCAACTGCCAAGGTTAAGGCCAAGAAGGAGAAGAGGGAGGTGAACGCCGCCGACCGCGCTGCCTGGGCGTACCTCAAGTGTGCCTTTTTCTTTTTCACCGCTATGCTCCTTACCTGGGTATGTCTTCCTCACTTCCTTCCAATTTCTTTCCTCTGAACACTTTTTTCCTGCCTTCACACCTCATTGTCTTAATCTCCCCTGGTTTATTCAAGTATACTGATCACCACCAAGGTCCCGGCTACCGCCAACCGCATTGCAACTCTGATCGACCCGACCCTGGTGTCGTTCCCGCTTAACATCACTGAGGCAATTCTTCTACCACTTCAGGGATTCTTCAACGCTATGATCTACATCGCCATTTCTACTGACGCATGCAACTATCTGCGCGCCCACTGCAGACGTGTCTTCAGACAGATCTTCATCAACCCATGGAAGCATCTGTTTGGCCTCCCAATCACGATCCCTATGAGCAACATTCCACCTGTGATTCCAGGTGCCCCAGTCCCACGTTCCCGCAAAAACAAGAACAAGTCATCCCCATACGAATCTCATGAGATGGACCCAATGCGCCCTCGCAAGGCTGTCGTCAAGCCTATCCAGCCTGAGGAGCTGGAGAAATACGCGCGTCTGCATAGGGAACTCGGAATTTCGCCCGAACCGGGAGCCACGCCCAGCAGCAGCGCGCTTGAGGAATACGAGCGTCTGCATAGTATGTTCACCCTTCCATCTCAGTCCGGATCCGCGGCCGGTCGCAGCACCTAAATCGCCGCGTCGACGACGCGCTCACCCCGTGCTTGCTACATCTTGTTCCTTTCCAGTGTTTTCTTCGCTGTTCGGATTCCAACAAAGCATGTCCATGGCAAAGACGGTGTTCTGAGTGTGTGGTCTTCCTGATCTGACCTCCGTTTACCTAACTCATTACTTCGAGTTCACGTATTCCGACGTTGGTGTTCTTCGTGTGTCTTCGATTGTTACTTTTTTTTCCAGACCCCCGTGTCTCCTTTCACACCCCCTCTACTACCAGGGTGCGACGCGATGCGGGTGCAGCTTCGAGCTGCCGGTCTGCCAATATATCTTATGTTCACTTCTTTTCCGGATCTCGTCCTTTCCGTGCTTCTCCTCCTTTGAGGTTCGCGCGCGGCACTCACATGCTGCGGGGATCCGGATGAAAGCTCTACCTGACTATGGGTATTGTCTTTCTTATTTGCGTTTGTTTGTTGGCATGGATGCCTGGTGTGGTGTTTCGGATGGATGGGATCGGATCGTGCACTTCTTCCTTTCAAGGCGCCTGGTTACTGGATGGCGGCGGGCAAAATCATGGGAGGTGTTTGGGATGGTTTCGGAGTCTGGTGGTGGTATGTTTGCTCGCTGATTTCTGATCAGAGGGGCTTGGTGTGTTAATAAAGCCTCCACACTGTGTCGTACTCTAGAATAGGAAATGGAAAATTTGAAATTGAAATGTGCTTTCTTGTGAATTGTGATTGTAGTTTTTGTTGATTTCGAGCGATTCTGATGGTTTCTTTTGTGTGGTTTTGTCTGTTGGAGTTCTGGAAGCAGAGTGATCCATTCACTGCTTCTGTGTTGAGCGTCAACGGGGGGTGGGGATTGTGGCCTCAATATGCATGGTGAGTTTCCGCAACGACGACACGGTCAAACATGCTCTATTCACATCATTCTATCAATCAATCTACAGAATGCTTTAAATGAGGCATCAGAACCAATGACGGCAAAGTATAATTCCCCAACCATCATTAACTGGATCACAAACCCGAAGTCAAAAATCACGTTCCCTGGTCATTTTATGAGATCGCAGCGTGGATGGTCTCCATGGCTATTCAGATCGATCTCGAGTCTTCGCGGCATGGTAATGAGATTATAGGGTTCTATTGATTATATATTACAGAATTGAAAGGTTTTGAACTTGTGGATTTCTTGGAAAACTGTTCGTTCGTCTTTGTTGAATATGAATGGAAATATAATAATGAGGTTTATGGAATAACTAACTTATAACTAAATACAATAACTTATAGATAGTTATTCACAGAATAATAATCACGAGAACGAAGAATTTAAACATATAACGTCCTCAATATCTCTCAAATCATCTATACAGAATCTAAATTTATAAATATATACACCCTGATTCACGCAAAAAAATACCCCCCCCCCCAACCCCAAAACTCAAGCCTCAAGCCATTCGTTTCAAACTCCAAAAACTCCAACCCACCCCACCCAAAAACTTCACAAACAACAAGCATAAAGACTCGCATCCCCATCATTAAACAAATGCGTCCTCGCCCCCCCATCCCCCTCCCTCCCCAACAACAGCGAACTCCCCCTATACCTCCCCGTAACATCCCTCGCATTCCCAATCGTGCTCGAGAACGCACTCCCCGTGATCCCCAAAAAGAACTCGCTCTTCACCATAAACCCCATATCCACCGCCCCCTGGAAATCAAAGGGGAGCGCATCGATCTTGTCAAGGGTGGCCTTATCACCGCCAGCAAGCGTCCACTTATGCGTCACCTCCCACCCCCTCGCCTTCCCCGCCTCCACAAACTTAGCAACCTGTCCCTGATCCCCGCACGCCAGGTAAACGAGTGGCTTTTCTCCCCCCGGCGTCCCGAACATCTCCCACGCCTTATCCAGCGCGTCCAGATCGACCTTAAGCTGGTTCTCGAGGGAAGACCAGATCGTATCCTTCTCGACGCGGAAATGCACGCCGTAGAACGGCCTCGACAGATGTCCGAGGAGCGAAGAGACCAGATCGCGCGTCGGTTGCGTGAAGCGGATCAGATGCCCCAGGTCATTCCAGAGTTTCAGATCCTGCCCCGTCGGGTCATCAGTAACGCGAAAGAGGAGGAAGTTACTCGACATCCTCACAACCGTCATCCCCTTCTTCGCCGGCGCCGGCGCCCCTCCCTCAACAGCAGCAGCAGCAGCAGCAGCAGCCTTATTATGCGGATTCAACGTATCCAACTGTGTGAGTTTGGTGTACTGCTCCTCGAAGAACGACGCGAAGGGGCGGCCAGTCCAGAAATAACTCTGGAACTGCCTATACCCCTTCGCATCCTCGAGCTTGATAAACCACTTATGCTTGACTGGGTACTCGGGCGTGTCCAGTTGAGCGGGGTGCACGATCTTCATCTGTGGACACACGCGTTTAACGGAGTCGATGAGGTGCGCGACGTCGAACCACTGGTCGTACGTCATATAAGCGTCCTGGTTCATGAAGTTGAATTCCTGGAGGTGATCCGAGTCCCGCAGCGGCATGCTGGGGAGGACAAGCCCCGTGCCGGCTTCGAAGGCCATTTTGAGACACACTTTGACCTGCGACATGATGGAGGTTAGACCAGCAGCCATACCGCCGCATTGGAGGTAGACCTCGTCCTGGCGCCAGTGCGTGCGTGCGCATTGCGCTTTGAGGGCGGGGAAGTCGTAAGGGGTGGAGGGGGAGGCGGAGAAGGCTTGGTCGAAGTAGATGAGTTTTGGGGAGCCGTCGGTGTTGGTTGGTGCTGGGCGGGAATTGGTGTTGGGGGTTGTGGTGGTGGTTTCTGGGAGGATGGCAGGAGGGGCGGTGTTGGTGTCGGTGTTTGATGGTGGGAGGTGGATTGGCGTGGTGTTGCCGGCTTCTTTGCTCTCGTTGTTGCCATCTAGGCCACCGAAGCCAGTGCCCTTGTTGCCATCCAGGCCACCGAGGCCGTCCAGGCCATTGCCCTTGTTGTCTCCCCCAAACCCATCTAGACCACCGCCCTTGTTATCACCCCCAAAGCCGTCCAGACCACCGTCCTTATTATCTCCTCCCAATCCTCCCAACCCACCATCCCCATTCAACCCCCCCAACCCCCCACCCCCACCCTTCCCCCCCCCCTTCTTCCCCCCATCATTAACAACAGCCAACCCCCCTCCCCCCTCCCCATCACTAACAGCCACCGCCCCCCCATCCAGATTCACCACCGCCCCTCCCTCTCCCTCTCCCTGTCCCCGCCCATCGCCATTCGGTACCTCCGGCCTCTCCAACGCCGTCGGCCACCCCCCAAACTTCCCCCCAGGCGCCCCCGCGGGTGCAACCGGCACAGCAGGTGGTAACCTCGCGTATATCGACAGGAAATCAGCGTTTAGGAAGAGGACGAATGTGCTGGCGAGGAGGAGGGCTGTGAGGAGGGCTGTGCGGCGGGTGAGCATTTTGTTTTGTTTTGCTGTGGTGTTGTGTGTGTGGTAGTGGTGGTAGTAGTGGTGATGGTGGTGCGTGGTGGCGTGGGAGCAGATTGATGTATGTGGGAATGCTAGGTGGAGCTGGAGACTGAGAATAATTGTTTGTTTGTAGAGCTGCTGGAGAGTGGTGTATGTCGTCGTCGTCGTCGGTGTCGTCGGCGCAGTGTCGCCACTGTATACACACTCACTCACTCACTCGACCTTCCCTATCTTCAGTATTGCTTGAGGTCGTGATCAAGATACAGTACAGTAACTCAGCGAATAAACAGAAAAGGGTGAATGAATGAGAATGAGAGTTTATTACATCCAGCGCACCCCCACCATACATGTGCCCCCTCCTCTCCTCCTCCCATCCCCATGTGCTCGCCGGTACTGTACTGGTGCTAGACAAATTATTGGGGTACACCACACACACCAAAATGTGGGGAGCACCACCACCGGTTTTAGCGTTAGCACACACTAACCAACCCAGGTGTGGGTGGTACTTCGAATCGGTCGGCGCGGTACGATTCAGGGAAGGCCAAAACAACGATTTAGTGAGGGGGGCGGCCGGGGGAATCTCCTTCCTTGGCTTGTGATTTACTGTACGTGCACGCGTGCGTCATTTCTGGATTTATTAGCGGGAGGGAGGGGGAAATTTGGTATGGTGATCGCGGTGGTGATCGCGGGTTGGGTTTTATTGCGTTTTATTGGTTTTATTGGGGTTGTGGGATTGAGTGTATGTATGGTTTTGGTGGGGTGTGTGAGCTTGAGATTGGGATTGGGATTGGGATTGGGATTGAGATTGAGATTGGGGTTTGTGTGGTGATGGTGATGGTGTCAATTGTGTGTGGGTGGTGTTTAATTTCTGACGTTTTGGGGTTTCAAATCTACAGCTGCTGATGCGATGTTGCGATTTCTACAGATTCTCCAGTTCAACTTGACAGTTTCAAACGTACAGCTTGTTTGATGTTTAATTCTATAGATATTGCAGTTCAATTCTATAGATCCTCAAGATACCTCAATCCTCCAATATTCAATTCTATAGATGTCCAATATCTCAATTTTGTAGATATCCAATATGTCAATTCTACAAATATCCCCCAGTTCCATTTCCAATTCTATACAAAACCCGAAATACACCACCCAATCCAATCAATCCAATACCACCACCAACGCCAACGCCCGCCAACCCATCATAAATCCAAACCTCACTCCATCACGACTTCACAGCCACCGGCGCCAACGTCCTCGCATACGCCCACTGCACAAACCTCACCGTCGGCTTATCCACCGTCTTCGTCACCACCTCCGCCAACCACAACGTAAAGGGGAGTATAATAATATGCGGTATCAAAAAACTGATCTCGAACCCAAACGGTCCAGCTTTCGGTAACGGGAACAGGTTAACCCACCCAGGTGCCCCCTTGAGATGCGAATCCCGATACCACCCGACGGCGACGTACAACCTATCCCCCAGCGTCCACATCACCGGCCCGTGAATAAGGTAGAAGGCGTAAGAGATGCGCCCGAGGTAGAGGTTAAACCGCATCTCGAAAAACGTCTTGAGCCACGGCATGTTCGGCACGGAGGCTACCATCGACACGGACGCGAAGAAGAGGTAGAACCACTTATAGTTAAACACGGCCTGCGGTTTAAGGAAGGAGAGGTAGTACCACCCCCCCGACTGGCGGAGGACGTTGATGTCCCCGCTGTGCGAGGGCACGCCGCCGAGGTAGAGACTTATAATGAAGAGGTTGAAGAAGATGAGTTCCTTCCACGGCTCGAAGAGGGTGAAGAAGCGCGGTAGCTCGTCTTTCGCTGCGAGCAGGTCGAGGTCGCACAGCAGCATTCCCGCAAGGAACATGGAGAAGAACGACCCGTCCACGATGTACATGCAGTAGTAGATCATGCCGACCTCGCACCACAGGCGCGCGTTCTTGCGGCACCGCGAGAAGGCGAGGAGGGAGGTGTAGATAATAATTGAGCCCTTGAATTCCACGGGGATCGACCAGACGTGGCCGTTGTAGTGGAAGAACGGGTCCCCGCTGCCGTCGAATATGAAGGTGAAGTTCTTGAGGTCGCGGTACCACTTTATCAGCTCGTCGCCGTAGCTGCCCTGGTGCTCGGAGTCGGTCCAGATGCCCAGTGCGTGCCAGGATGTCATGTAGATGAAGGTCGTTACGATGATGGGGATGTAGAGGCGCATCCAGCGTCGGAACAGCGCGGAGGCAAGGTTATCCCCCAGCTTGCCATACTCGCCGCCCTGGATCAAGGCGAGTGGTTTCGCAGACAGCACGTACCCCGAAATAACGAAGAAGACCGTGACAGCAAAGTGCCCCCCCGTGAAGAACGTGCGTATAAACGGCAAACAAGCGAAATAATACCGACCATCATACCCAAACGCATTCTCCAATATCTTATCCGCCCCCAGCGCATCCCGCGCCCACAAGTGGTGATGCTGCCAATAAACCAGAAACGCCGCGAATCCGCGCAACCCGTCAAGATACGCCGTCCGCCCGAGCTGTGTCTTGGTCTTGCTGCCGCCGGCGCGCGTGAGGAAGGAGGGGCGCAGGTATTCGGCCCAGTTCTTGGCGATGCGCGCGAGGGGGGAGAGCTTGCTGGAGGGGTCGGCGGGGACCCATTTCTGGCCCAGGAGGCCGTCGTGTTGGAGGGACATTTTTTGGGGGGGGGGGGGGTTGTTTCGGGGGGGGGAGGAGACGGGGGGGGAGAGGGGGGGTGATGCCGGCTCACGGCTGGAGGGGGAGGAGGTTGTGAGGCCCTTTGAGCAGTTGATGGGCAATTGATATTGATGCTGTCGCGGATTTTTTGGGAGATATCAGACTGACTGACGCCGGCGCCAGGAAGGCGGTTACGGGAGAGGGAGGAGGGAAGCGGACGGGATACAGGGACGATCAAGGATCAGCCAAGAGATGGAGAAATAATGATGATTGAGGAGGGATGGGGAGGCAATGATTAGTCAGCGGGTGGTGGGAGGAGAGAGCTGGGTAGGTAGAGTGGTGTAAGTAGAGGTGGAGCAGGTAGGGTACAGCAGTGCCGGCAGGTGCAGGTAATTGCAGGCGAGTGCAGGCGAGTGCAGGCTTCGTACAGGCAAGTCCAGTCGAGTGAGTACATACATACAGCTCTTGTGGATCACCGAGGCGGTCCTTGGTGCCGTCGCCCTGTTTCATCTTTCACATGTTCACATGCCGGATGAGCGTCCAGGACAGTACGTTGGGAGTATGGATCGGCGAGTCAAGTCACGGGCGGCAAGCCCGAGGGAGTGGCGGGGTTCGGGATCGTACTCGCGGCAGGAGCGAGCGTACGGTACGAGTACGCATAATAATTGATAGTTTGGTTAGGGATGTATGGTACTGTATAGTGGGGTGGATAGTGAGAGTATGGGGGAGTATGGGGGAGTATGGGGGAGTATATGGGGGGTAGAGTGACAAGTAGAGTGATAAGTAGAGGGAGGATTGAGAAGGTGGAGGAGATGACTGGAGATATGGAGATGGGGATGTACTTGCAAGTGCTTGCGGAGGGGAGTATGACGGAAGCAGCAGTACAGCAGCAGTACAGCAGCAGTACAGCAGTAGTACTCTGCTGAGAGCATCATCCTGTACTCGAGAGAGCAGTGGTGGCCATTATTACGCAGTGTAATTGTCCCAGTTGACGCCAATTGAGTAAATTGAGTAAATTGAGTAAACTGAGTAAATTGAGTAAATTGGCGTCAACTGGGACAATT